>JARVZY010008101.1:0-20298 GCA_030686995.1 Artemisia argyi | reverse complement strand
AATGGTTTTTGGTAGAGATTTTTCCAGTACATCTATAAAACGAAGCAACACATCCCACACACAAAAATCTATCAAATATCAGCACATCTTATCATCTTCACTTGTAATTTTATAAATAAATTATCAGGGACTTCATTATCAATGACATCATCAAAATGTAGTTCGAGCGTCGCATCTACTTCCGTTTGGGATTCGATATTTGCTGTCAGCTGTGAGACAGAGATACCGAAGGCGTTTAATATTTTCTTTCAACAACAGATTGATCATGAGAAGGGTTTTACAAATGATATTCGTAATAAGATTGCTGATGTTAATGCTAGTATAACAATGTTGTCTACAATGATTCGTGAGATGGAGAGCAGGAGTGACAAGGATGCTTTCATGGATGTTGTTTACTGTTTAAAACAAAATAAGGCTAGGTTGGAGCTGAAGTTGTCTCGTTTGACCCAGCTAGAAGCTGACAATTTAAATGGTGTTAAGCAGCTAGAAGTTCAATCAGATATGATGGATTTGTGTGAAGCAGACTATGAAATATCATAGATTATCGTGTTTTTTTGCATTATGTTTATGTTTTCTGTTTAAATAATGGTTTTGTAATGTATGGTTAATGGCTATATAATTTCATATGTTTTTTTTTTCTTTTTTTTTTTTTTTTTTTTTTTTTTTTTTTTTTTTTGTAACGTATTTTCACCCCACCAAATTACTACGTACGATATTGTGTTGTACTTTTTAAGTTAATGTGCACTACTATTATAGACTATCTGGTTAAGTAACTACTATTCTTGGTTGCCCTATGATAACAACCCACTCCATTTGTTGCGCTATGCATTATTTCAAAAAAGTTGGTTGTCTCCATATAACTAATTACAGATATTTTGTAGAAACCGTAAATATAGTTTACAAACTGTCAGTTATCCTTAACTGTTACTTATCCTTACCATGTGGGTAATATAAACCGGAAATGTTAGTTATCCTTACATTTATTTTATAAACCATTCTAACTCTTGTGTGCCAATATAAACCACGATATTTCATCTTTTGCATTATATACTTTAATTTTTTTGTTTCCAAAATCTATGGCTTCACCATCTTCAAGTAATGATTCAAAGAAACGCAAACATTCAATGGAAACTTCTACTCCTGGAGGAAACGCAAGTATGTTTTTTCTAATACTCAACTTGTATGTTATGTAAAACACTTATTGCCATGGTATATCAATGCTTTCATCACATAATTTAGGCAAACTACTTTGGGCAACTATTATTTGTATACCTGTGCAACCATTATTCAAATTACTTTGGGCAACTCATATTCGTACACCTGGGCAACCATTAGTTATGTATGTTTGCAATAGTGTAAGAAACATAATGCCACACCAACCACACAATCAATGTAACACACATAATGCCACACCACCAAGTACACATTCCATCATACCAAATCTAAGCGAGTATCATCTCAGTAAATTGCATGTTTCAAAAAGACTTTTAAAAAGCGAGCATCATGTTACCACATAATTTAGTCAAACTACTTTGGGCAACTGTTATTTGTATACCTGTGCAACCATTATTCAAATTACTTTGGGCAACTCATATTCGTACACCTGGGCAACCATTAGTTATGTATGTTTGCAACAGTGTAAGAAACATAATGCCACACCAACAACACATTCAATGTAACACACGTAATGCCACACCACCAAGTACACATTCCATCATACCAAATCTAAGCGAGTATAATCTCAGTAAATTGCATGTTTCAAAAAGTCTTTTAAAAAGCGAGTATCATGTCACCACATAATTTAGTCAAACTACTTTGGGCAACTGTTATTTGTATACCTGTGCAACTATTATTCAAATTACTTTGGGCAACTCATATTCGTACACCTGGGCAACCATTAGTTATGTATCTTTGCAACAGTGTAAGAAACATAATGCCACACCAACCACACAATCAATGTAACAGACGTAATGCCACACCACCAAATACACATTCCATCATACCAAATCTAAGTGAGTATCATGTCAGTAAATTTCATGTTTCAAAAAGTCTTTGTATAAAACCACTCCAATGCAACAAAGCTTTTAAAAAGCTTTTCTACAAGTAAACATTTAATAAAAATCATATGATGTAGTGCAAAATTATTCATTTTTTTTCCAAATCTTTTGCATCAAAAGCTTGGTACATTTCAAGTCATTCACCCAAAAGTCATATGCAAAGTGTTTGCTCCAATGCAGCAAGTCATCTAATAGCATTTGTAAATAGTTAACAAGTCATGTAAGAACCTCTCCATTGCGGTTGCTAAGTTGAAACATACTTCTAAAAACATGTATGTTTTTTCACCCTTTTTGCATATTCAAAGGGATTAAATAGGGTATAATAAATTCTTTTGGGAATACCAAATTGTAATTATACATATTTCAATCAATTGAATGCAACCATGTTGAAAGGTGTTCCAATACACAACTACGAGGGCTTATACCATGTATTTGGTAATCGAAATTATTACAACCACAACTTTTAATTATATATACGATTACATTACTTATCAAAAGTCTAACATTTAAAACCATATATCTAACAAAAAACTATCAACGTATTCATCATTATTTAAAAATGGCAGCCACACCAAATCTTAATGAATTGAAAGATGCAACTGAATCTGGTAAGCTTGTCGATGCCTTCAAGCTGCTGATAACTCATGACAAAGCAAAAGAGCAAAGTTTTATCGGTAGTATAGGAGAGGAGAGTAGCCAGTTGAGGGCAGTTATTGAAAAAAAGGAGCAAACTCTAACTGAGGCAGCTTCCTCATTTACTCGTTTCAATGTTGTGGCTGCAACAGCTCAAGCTTGCCTTATGGAAATACAGATGAAGGATCGCCGAAAACTTGATCTGTTGGCTCAATTACTGCTGCTGTCTCGTGAAAGCATGGAGGAGAAGGATGAGTTTTTGAAGAGGATTGAAGAAGCTGAAGAGGATGACGAAGATTAGGATCTTTTGGTCATTTTCCTATGTGTTTTGATGTTGTACTTATCTCTTTTTTATTTCAATGGCAATCATGTGGATGTAAAATATTTCTATGAATGCAAACAACTGATAAACAGTTGTTTATGTTTTAAGTATTAATCATTTATTAGCTTTAAGAATTAATTTTCTTTTGCCAGTTTATTATCGTTTACGGGTAGAACGATAAGGAAACAAAACTTTAGCCGCATAAACAGCAACATACTACTAAAAGTATAGAGTCTAAAAGTTGGTCATGGACCTTTAAAATGATCGTAGGCACTTATACTATGTGTTCAAAAATCCGACATTTGTTTTTAGCAACACTTGGCAATTTCGAACAATGATTGCTGCATACATCATTTACCCACTCACCTGGAGACGACGTAGACCAACCAACATCCATCGTTGGAACATCAACTCTAGGGAAACCAGGCATGTAATCTTCATCTGAAAAATAAAAATCATCATCAATATAATCAGAATGCAAAAATTCTTTGAAAAGATTCTTACATTGAAATTGTCTTCCTTTGGTTCGAGGAGGGGAAGGAGGTGTTCTTAGAGGAGGGGTTGAAAGTGCTTCGTTCTCCCATGCAATAAGAGCAGGATGCGAGTTAGACATAGCGACTAGCAAAGCATTTTCATGTTTTGCTAGATTTGCTTTTATTTTGACATCAGCAGCATCAAAAGTCATATTGCTATAATAGTACTGTGAAAGGTTTTGAGGTATATGGGAAACATACAAATCAATTAAACTTAGTGAAGCCGCCATATCATACATCTTTCCCATATCATTGTCACCTTCAACTAAAGTCAAGCCTTTTTGTATAGAAACTCTTGGAGAACAAAAATACACTTGTCGAATATCTTGTACAAGTTTATCTCTAAACATGTCAAGCAGGGCCTCATAGTTCATCCTCTTGGACTTACATACATTTGCTGTCATTATTTTGCCATTTTCATACTTTAAACTGGGAAAAGTGATGAAACAACCATCATAGTGAATATCAAACAGAACATATCCCTTATCATATTTGAGAGGGACCTGTCCACAAGAAACATAAACGTTTTTTGAAACCAAACAATGAAGCAACCAAATAAGCATTTTACTCTATAAAGTAAAGAAATGCATACCTTTGATTGATGTCATCCGATTCATCTAGGGGGTTTGCAGGAACTTTCTTTGGAAGAGATGGATGAGAGTAAGCCATGATGATAAAACAAGTACTAATGTATGTGTGTAGAATTTCCTATTATAGACTATATTCTATTACTTTATTGTAACTAACATATGGGAGACATTTTGGTTTAATAGGGTCAAGTTACAAATAGTAAATAAGTTTGTATTCAATTACTATTGTATAGGTATTGCGGGTTGTTTAGTAACTTGAAGTGTAAATTTTTTATTTTCTTAATTTTTTTATTGTTGTATGAATCCAGAGTTATGTGTATGCATGTTATGTGTATGATGACAATGATTTATAATATAATGTTGTAAACTAATATGACATGGTAAATAATATTCATAAGAACAAGTTTAAAATACAAGGAGACATAACATGAAGTAAAAAAAAAAAAAAAAAAAAAAAAAAAAAAAAAAAAAAAAAAAAAAAAAAACTGTCAGTTACAGAGGGTAATATCTGTGATTGTAATAAAATCGGACCATCTTTTCACGATACGCTAAGGTAACGTCAACGGGGTCGTCAACATGCAAAGATATACCATGTGACAAACAATATAGAAATATACATACCCAAACACCACAATCACCAAATATACCATATTGTTTTGGAACTTTCTCCTCGAGCCTAAACGTAATGTTACATTGAGACGAATCCATTCCTTTCTTCTCGAAAACTTGGGCACGGTGTAGAACTAGTGGAAGTCGATCCTGTATATTAGTATACAATGTTATTATACATAGAGGGGCAATCTTATCTGATATTTTGTAAATATTGATGCTAAAGATTAACCATTTACTAGCAATGTTGGCCATAAACAGTTGAATTTTTTTGCATGTTTTGTATTTTTTTTTTATTTTCAGATAGTTTGTTCAGGATATTTGTGACGCAATTCATGATCTACATGGTTTCATTTATTCATATCAACTGTTGTAACACTACAGTAAAGTGGTTAAAAAATAGAGTATAACATAAACTTGCTTGCTTTCATTATAAAATTAAAAACAAGTACATCGAACACAAGAGGTACATAGATGAAAACACAAAAGACAATAGTGACAGAATTTAAGAGCAAGCACATAGCAGGCCAGGAATTGTGGTTCAGTGGATCTTCTTCATTTTTGCAAGAAATGAGATTGTTTTGAGGACTTTTATTTGAGTTTCACTGATGCATCGCATTAGAGTCCTATTCTTTTCCAGCTCCTCATCTTGAATCTCAACCAGCAACTCTAAAGCCTGCGTAGTGAGAATGGACCCAACAACAGTTTGGAGCTGTTTGATCTGCTCGCCCCTTTCCTTGCAACGGCGGGCAAGGTCTACCACCTCCACATGTAGTGACTTTATCAGCTTAAAGTCACTCTCAACGTTTAGTTTAAACATTAAGGTTAGCAGATCTTTCAAATGGTTTTGTTGATCCATAGATATGGCAAGTGAATGCTTGTGTGTGTGTAAATGTGACTTGTATGAAATTGTAGTAGTATATGGAACATTTATATATAGAGCGGGATGACCTTTAGATTTGAATGAAGTCAAAGTGAATAAACTTGTATAGTCAATTGGTGAACAGTGGGGTCTTGTCAAGTTTTGTGTGTGGCAAGTAAGCCAAATAATATTAATGGGGATTAGAGATGTGAAATAATTTTGGGCAGAAACATGTCATATCCTGTCCACTAATTGACAACACAACTTAAAAAAGGATGGGCAACTTGTGAAATAGTATGGGCAACTAGTTATGTTTGCTGGAAAACTAAGTTGAAATATTGCCCCAATGCAAAACAAAAAAAAAATTATTGTACTTACAAAGTTAATAAAATAAAGATTATGTTTTTACTTGGATGCACTACTACATTCCATGTGTATCTTGTCAGGTTTTTGTGTGGCTAGTAAAGCCAAATAATATTAATGAGGATGAGATTTGTGAAATAATTTTTGGAATAGACTGTCATATCCTGTCCACTAATTCACAACACAACTGAAATAAAGTTGGTCAACTTGTTTAATAGTTTGGGCAACTAGTTATGTTAGCTGGGAAACTAAGTTGAAATATTGCCCCAATGCTAAAAAAATTGTGTGTACTTACAAAGTTAATAAAATAAAGAATATGTTTTTCACTAGGATGTACAACAAAAGTCCATGTGTATCTTGTCAAGTTTTTGTGTGGCTAGTAAGCCAAATACTATTAATGAGGATGAGATTTGTGAAATAATTTGAGCCAGAGACTGTCATATCCTGTCCACTAATCCACAAACATTTGTTAAATACTTTGGGCAACTAGTAAAGTTAGCTGGGCAGCTTAGTTGAAATATTTCCCAATGGTTTAAAAAGTTGTGTGTACTTAAAAAGTTAATAAAATAACGTTTATATTTTTTATTTGATTGTACTACTACAGTCCATGGTTTATTTGTATATATCAGGGACATTTTGTTATTTTCAAAATATTATGTGTATCTTGTAATTGTTTCAACAAATGTTTGTAAGTTTATTCCGCTTGGTCATTCACGATGTAACTTTATAGTATAAATGGCTCTAAGTAGGATTTACATGCCCAAATATATCTAATGTAACCCATTTAGTTAATAAAAGGATACAGTTGGGTCTAAGATGGATCATTTTAATATGCAAAAAAATAAAAATAAAAATAAAAATAATGACTCTTATAGTAGAAGTAAGCCATATTGTATTGATGAGGAAAGTCAAGTTGTAAAAGCAATGTCTTGTCAAGTTATTAGGCATCACATTAAGCCTAACATTTTTAATAAGGAGTACAAGTTGGGAAATGATTGTGGCAGGGCAAGTTGACCTTTACCATATTTGGACATAGAAAGTGGTGCAACTATTATATGATTTCTTAGGCAACATATCCAACTATAGGGCAACTAATACGAGCATTTTTTTTGGACAGGTTGAATGTGTTATATTAACTTGCAATAAATTTACAACATAAGAATAAAAAAACAAGGTTGGGCAACACCGAAACTTGGATACAGAAACAACAACCATAGTATGTGTAAACATATTTGTATGCCGACTGACTAACTAAAAATAATAGTTGGTTACTGTATTACGCTATCATATGGGCGAGTCGTGTGCTTCCCTTTTATGTGGTTGATTAGCTATGAGTATTTGTTATGCTGTATGTGTTTAACTACAAATGTATACTTAAAAGCATATGTTGCACACTGGTACATGGTTGTGGAAAATAAAAAGGTTAATCACCTGATTTGTGTATACAAACAACGTACCTGTAAGCACTTCCTAACAAGGATATACCAGCCACGGTTGTTGTAGTCAAATGTGTCGTCGCTATCATAGAATGTTACCACGCCAAATGGTATATGAAAATGGGCAAGACACCAATGTTTGTCTATTTCATTGATCGGAATATAAACCTTGAGTATAAACAAATTGGACATACATTAGGCGGGAAAAGTATGTCCAAAAATTACATGCTTATAATATTGTTTATTATAATTCCTACAAAACTAAATCTGGCTAGTCGTATTGGAAAATTTTAAAGTGTTACTGTTTAACCGTCATTGGTTTGAGGGAGAACAACATATAAACAACATATAGCTAATGCTTCAGCGGTATTCATGAATAACCAGTACATCTCAAACCAACCAAATGAAATTAGTGAAGTATAAAGTGACCGATTTGGTATTTTGGAATAATAAACCTTGTATTTAAGCGTAAGGAGGTAAACATATTACCTGATCAACATCGCTCCATGGACAGGGATACCTCTGGCCATCTGTATGAAACGATGGCGTGCCGTTTTGATGAAGAATATGGAAAAAGTAACAACTAACCATCGCCCAGTTTGCATTATTAGGTCTCACAAGCCACATGTAGTCAACCCACAAGTCTATGTGCTGCAAATTTTGAGAAAGGGTGAGAGGCAAATTTTATACATAACACATGAGTTAGAATATCAATTGTATGCTCACCTGCTCAGTTAGCCAATCTTTTCTAGACGGGTCTAAGCAAACTAAGCGTAGCCAGAAATTTCGGTCAACGGTATAGTCAGCGGACCATGGAAATTTACACGCCTGAGTGTATGACGGTTGACCCAAGAATATTTCAATTTCATCGGTAAGCCAGACATTTTCCACACTATGGAACCATCGAAATAGATCCTAAAAACGTTAATGACTTTATAAGATACAAGGTCAAAGAGGTAACAAAAGAAAATGTCAACTAAATTTTGTTCATGCCAATACCTCAACCCAAGGTTGAACTCTTGTAAGCAATTCAGCAATAGCTGGGTGAGTAACGTTAGGACCATGTTTTTTTATTCTCTGCCAAACCCGTTTAGCATTGTTTGATTCCGAAATAGGTTGCAAATAATGTCGTCTCTTGCTCGGATGTACACTAGCCAAATATCTTTGATAGTGGTCTGATTGCAAAAACTCTTTTCTTTTTTGCTTCTTCTCCTCATCCATCTTCAACATGTTTTCTTCTTCCAATCGTAACCTCTTAGCCTCTTCTTGTCTTTTTAGGTTGTCTTCTGCCATCATCTTATCTTGTTGTATCTGCAACCTCTCTTCCTCTGCTAACGCCAAACTCAATTCTTCTTGAATAAGATACTCCTGAAATAGGATTTTGCGGATTAAATATTGCGGTTTGTATATACCGCACAAATAACATGACGGTTGACAAATGCGTTGCAAATAACGTATTGTTCCTGAGCAAGTTCTTCATCACAATTAGGCAATGTAATCATTTTGTGGTATATTTTGTTAAGTGATTCACAAAATTTAGGCCTCGTGTTTGGAAAATGTGCTTGAATATCAAGTTTCTCCTGTGAAATAATTATATTTGTACAACATTTAAAAGTTTATATGTTATAAAAAAATTGTAATCGCCTATCTGGTGAAACTCTTGACTTCCCTCTGCTTTTTGTAAGTAAGCAACCATGTTGTGTGCCTTAGAATTCCGAAAATCTCCATTAGGATTGATAAAATTTTGATTAGGATTCTGGGTTATCATCGTTTAGAATATCATGTGTACTTGGTAAACCCAATTGAGATGATATAGATTTAACTTAGGGTTTTCATTTAATCAAGTGAATAAAGGTTATGTTTCTGTTGAAGATATGTTTGTGTAAACTAAGATAACATATTACCCAATTTACTGCCAAAGAGTACCAAACGTAACCGACCAGTACTAAGTTTTAGCCTACCAGTACCAAGCCTAACCGACCAGTACTAAGTTTTAGCCTACCAGTACCAAATAAACGGAACAGTACACACTGTTCTTCCCACCAGTATAAACCTAAAGTGTTAGGGATAATTATATTTGTACAACATTAAAAAGTAGATTGAAAGTATACACTCAGTTGTTGCAAAAAAATAGGTACCTGTAGTCCGCCAGCTCTGTCACGAGCAATAACCTGTACGATGGGGAAGAAGTTTTTTTAACCAGTATATTACATCAACTACAGACTGCATACTGTTGATATATGATGGTGAATAAAAGGTAACCTCAAAAGTAATCTCAAGTTTCAATACTTCTCCATTCAGCTCAGCCATGACACGATCCTTAAGCCTCTTCGTTGTCAAACTATTACTAGGCCTACGTTGAGTGGAATTTACTTTCAACGACTCAGCGACACGTTTACGTCCCTTTGCCAACCTGTTCAGATAAGCATCCACGAGGGTGTACTTGGATGCGGCTGCAGCCCTGGGAACGTAGTTTCGCAAAAAACTTGGCTATCTATCCACCATGAAGACTCATACTCAGTTGTATTCTGTCTGAGATCCAAACGTGTAGTCGAGTCCTACAAATAAATGGGGACAAATAACGTATGTAACCTTAAAGGTATTTGACTTCTGTATGGTAAAAAAAATATTAATTATAAAAAGATAAACCTTTGCAAATAGGGTGGAACGATCACTTCTTTTGAATATCGACTTCCTAGACCAGGCTATCGCTCTAGGAATCACATTTGGCTTTTTTGTCCACCAACATTCACAGCTCTCAAAAGACTCAAATATCCAAATCTAAACAAATTGTAAAACACAAACATATCAATTTAACAAGCCTTCAACATGTCGAGATGAAAAATTTCATCGATAAAAATAATTTCAAACCTGGAAAGCAAATACAAATCCAGAAAAAGTATACGTCGGAACATAGGTTGGGTTTTTCTTCAATCCTAAAAGGTGTTTATCCATGTGCTTATCCATTACATTATGTAGTTGGTCATATAAATGAGTCCAAATATGTTCACCCCACGGAAATGCATTCCAAGCTTCTAGATTTTCAACCAACCTCATCAATGTGTCATCAACTTGACATGTCAACAACTGACCCATAAAGATAACCTCTAGGACTAACAAAAGAGATATCCGTATTGCGTCTTCATCAGATAGCTTCCGAAACCGGTCTTCATCCTCGATGACACCAATGAGGTCTAAGTTGGTTACAATGAACCCTTGCTTTTCAGGAAACACCCTATCACGGAATTTGAGATCACCAGACGTGTATACTTCAAAGATGACACTTCCAAAATGCAAGCCAGTCATTAGATAAAACTCAGTACGACCAAAATGCAGCGTATGTCCATCTAGGTAATAGATGAAGGGCGTATCATAATGAGAGTCATCCACTCGCTGTTGTTTCCGTACCATGTAGTCTATTAGGTGTGTTTCATGTTCAAAGTATAACAGATCAAGCCATTGTCCAAAGCAAGTACTCCTAAACAAGTTCCGTCGCTTTGCATCTAATTTCTGATTTATTAACCAAAAGTAGTTGAGTTTGCTTCTAATGATTAGTTTCGCTTCATAGTCCAAAAACTAAAACACAAGCTCACTCAGAACCGACAATACATAACAAATTTAGTATGCAGACATGTATACAGGGGCCATAAACACTATCACCAAGAGTTTAGCTGATACATACAAATGTATATTTAATAATCATTCAATGCCTAATTGGAACCTAAGGACAACCACTTAGTATTGGACCATTTTAATAGACTGTTTTGTCTACGCATATATCAGTGCTTGTGAACTTATTTGATTCAGGCCTGGCGTATCAACAAGTCTCAACTAAAGTGGATACAATCGGGGCTTATGAGTGATGAGACATTAAGAACCAAAAACACAAATAAAACCGCCTTATGAGTGCTGAGACATTAAGAACCAACAAGTCTCAACTAAAGTGGATACAATCGGGGCTTATGCAATACAATCCAAAACAAAAATGAAATCATAAACCACATAAACGGTTAAAAATTGACAAACAAACTATAAACCAACGAAAAATTGTACAATCCAAGTAACATCTATATAAGACACAGACTAATATAACGGCAACCTTTGATACACCATAACGACTAACGACAACATTTCAATTATTTGACATCAAATAGTTTTGGTGTCAATCAGGTCAATAGAATAACACAATAAACATATAATCAATAACGATTTAAATCATTGCTAATACGCTTTACATATCCTGTTATACCACATTTTTTATGATAAAATCGACAATCGTTGGTAATCTTAATTTTGCACGATCATTGTTTCATGAACAATTACTCATTGTGCGAAGCAACGAAATATGCAAAGTAACCGGAACAGATTGAATAAGTTAAATAATACTGGATATTGAACATTGGAGATTGAAATAATAATGAATCGATATGGAGGGAATAAGGGGTTAATGGTGATACACGATAGAGTGTTTGTTTTTAAAGTTTAGGATTATTTTCCTTAGTATAATTTTGTTTTTCGTATATGATCCTAGGAAAAGTCAATTGGTAAAATACTGTATAATGTGTAAAATGACCACAAAACCAGTTGCCCTATTACGGTTGCCCAATAGATATAGTTGCCCATAATACAAATACGTGACACGTGTTTCTCTATGATTGAAGTTGCCCAGTCTTAAAAGTTGCCCGGGGTAATATGAGAATTAAAAAAAAAAGGGCTAAATATGCCTAACCATTGGGCAACTGGGCTATTCAACTATTTATCCCTTAATTTTAAGGGGGCCGCCCTTGATAATTATGGGGGCCGCCCAGGGCCTGGTACCCAGATTGCCAGAAATGGTTTTTGGTAGAGATTTTTCCAGAAAGATGTTTGTTTTGGGGTTTGGTTTTGGGCAAGTACATCTCTTTAGGTAACTAAACAAACATTATCTTAATGAAGTATGCATGGAAAGTATATATGTGTCAACAAATAAGCATAAAATATAATATCATGCAAAGAGAATAATGTAAATGAACAAATAAGCAAGTCATGAATCCTAAGGCAACTAGATTTGTGTAAGGGAAAAGGCAACTAGTGAGTGAGAAACTAGTGATGGAACAAATGTGACGAAATGATTGTTTGACGTTGTTCTAGTGTGTGCCTATATGCAACAAATGTGGAGAAGCGATTGCTTCGACTTCTAATGCAAAAATAACTATATCCTAAGAAGCAATCCAAAATCTCCTTGATTCAATTTGCTTAACTCATGATTGCCAAGGATTTATTGGATTATATATTTTGACAATTCATGTGAAATTTCATGCATGATTTTAAAGAATGTTTTTAGCATTATTCAACAATGCAAGAAAGGAAAGAAATGATGTTCATGTGTTTCCTAGAAGTGAGAATTATTTTGAAGTGAATTGAGGTTTTCCTTTGAAAGTATATTTATGCAAAAACAAAATATCTCAATTCTTGATTTTGTGCAAAATAGAATCCTAGACTCAGAATAGTGGAGAAAATAAGAAAGGAATAAAAGACTGATGCTCAGATGGCTGGCCCCTTTAAAGTGAGGCCGGTCCCCTTAATTTTAAAGGGTCCGCCCATCTGACAATTTTTTTTTAGAACATTTAAATTTTAGAACGTTTCAAACATTTAAGAAACTTCAATCAATTTACTCCATCATTCCTAATCCTAGACGCAAGTGGTTAAATAATTCACGCTTAAGGGGTTTAGTAAATGTGTCGGCAACATTATCTTCTGAAGCTACCTTTTCTATTGTTATGTTTCCTTTTTGTACATTATCCCTAAGAAAGTGATGACGTATTTCTATATGTTTAGTCATAGAGTGTTGAACGGATTCTTACTTAAATCTATGGCTCCTTTATTATTACACATTATAGGAATATTTTCTAACCTAACCCCATAGTCTACGAGAGCTTGTTTCATCCATAGTGCTTGTTGACATGCCTTTCCAGCGCTTACATATTCAGCTTCGGTAGTCGAAATAGCAAGAGCAGTTTGCTTCTTAGAAAACCAAGACGTTAGTCAACATCCCATAAATGTGCAAATACCACTAGTGCTTTTTCGATCCACGTAGTCTCCCGCATGATCCGAATCCACATAGACAATAGTTTCTATGCCGGATCCCTTAGGATACCATAATCCTACGTGTATAGTGCCTTTAATGTATCGGAAGATACGCTTAACCGCTTCTAGGTGAGAGGTTTTGGGATCCTCTTGAAAGCGGGCACAAAGGCAAACACTAAACATGATATCAGGTCTACTTACCGTTAAGTATAGTAAACTACCTATCATCCCTCTATACTTAGTGTTATCTACGGACTCACCTTCTTTATCTCTTGTGAGTTTCACTTCCGTAGACATAGGTGTCTTAAGGGGTTTTGAGTCTTCTAGGCCAAATTTCTTAAGCATTTCCTTAATGTATTTAGATTGGTTAAAAAATATTCCATCTTTTAGTTGTTTTATTTGTAATCCTAGGAAGAAGTTTAATCCACCCATCATGCTCATCTCAAACTCATCATGCATGATTTTGGCAAATTCATCACACATTTCCTGACAAGTCGATCCAAATATTATGTCATCGACATATATTTGAACAATGATGATATATGGGTCACTTCTTTTAGTGAAGAGAGTGTTATCAACCATTCCCATGGAATAATTATGCTTAACTAGGAAAGCTTTCAGTCTATCATACCAAGCCTTTGGAGCTTGTTTAAGACCATATAAAGCTTTCTTTAGTTTGTAAACATAATCAGGTTTTGTGAAGTCAATGAATCCCGGAGGTTGTGCCACATAAACCTCCTCATTGATAAAACAGTTAAGGAATGCACTCTTCACATCCATTTGGTATAACTTAAAGTCTAGGGCGCATGCATAAGCTAAAAGGATTCTAATGGATTCTAATCTAGCTACAGGGGCATACGTTTCATCATAATCAATTCCTTCTTGTTGATTATAACCTTGGGCGACTAACCTAGCTTTATTCCTAGTTACCATACCATTTTCATCTAGTTTATTCCTGAATACCCACTTAGTTCCTATTATGGTCACATTCCTAGGATTTGAGACTAGTTCCCAAACATCATTTGATTTGAATTGATTTAATTCTTCTTGCATAGCCATAATCCAACTTTCATCCTGTAAGGCTTCATTTGTATTCTTAGGCTCTATTGTTGACACAAAACAAAAGAAGTTATTTTTATCTTGAGCTTGTGACCTAAGTGTTCTTTGATTTAGGTTGCCTATAATGTTATCTAGTGGATGTGACTTTGACTCCTTAACATTTATAATTTCATTCTCTTCTAAAGTTTCTACTCCAAGATCATTGCCTAAGGGTTTAGTTTTACTAACCTCAATAGTTTCTTCCTCTATTATATCATCATCTTCTAAGGGCAATGTTTTAGGTAGTGGAGGAGTTTCATCAAAAGTTACATTTAGGGATTCTTCTACTTTCATAGTATGTTTATTTAGAATTATATATGCTTTACTATTTTGTGAATATCCAAGAAAAACTCCTTCATAAGCCTTAGGGTCGAATTTAGTGAGATAGTCTTCTGTATTAAGGATGAAGCATTTACTTCCGAATACTCTAAAGTAACCTATATAAGTTTTTCTACCTCTTAATAACTCATATGGAGTTTTTCCTAAGATTCTTCTAATAGAAACTCTATTAAGTATATATGTTGATGTATCTACGGCGTGACACCAAAATTTTTGTGGGATAGATTGTTCATTTAACATTGTTATACTCATTTCTTGTAGAGACCTATTTTTTCTTTCTACTACCCCATTTCATTGCGGAGTACGAGGAGCGGAAAAGTTGTGAGATATTCCATTTTCATCACAAAATTTTCCGAATTCTACTTCGTTATCAAATTCCCTACCATGGTCCGTCCTAATTGAAACTATGGAGCATCCTAACTAAATATCTTAAATTTTTCAAAGGCTTCGGTTTTATCACTTAAGAACCTAGTCCACGTGTATCGTGAATAATCATCTACTATAACTAAGGTGTAACGATTGCCACCGTAGCTCCGCACAGCGGATGGACCAAAAAGGTCCATGTGAAGTAATTCTAAGCATCTAGCAGTGGATAACATATTTTTAGCTTTGTGACTAGCATGTGCTTGTTTTCCAATTTTACAAGCATCACAAAAGTGTTGATCATATCTTAAACTAGGAAAGTTTCTAACTAGTTCCTTAGAGGCTAAAGATTGTATTTGTTTCATGTTTGCGTGACCTAATCTCCTATGCCACAAAGTAGAGTTTTCATCTATAGTAGCTAGGCATATCCTATCTTCTGGTTTGTCTCCTAATTTCATAACATATATACCTCCTTTCCTAATTCCTCTACCTATGACTTTCTCATCCTTAATTATTTCACTATCTTTATCGGTAAAGGTAACCCTACACTTATTATCACATATTTGACCTATACTAAGCAAGTTATAAGTTAGATTATCTACATGTTCAACATTTTCAATAGTTAGAGAGTCTTGAGAGATCGTACCTTTGCCTATGATTTTTCCACGATGATCACTACCAAAAACAACGTTACCTCCATTATATGCCTTATATGTAGAAAATAGCTTGCGATTTCCCGTCATGTGTCTTGAGCATCCATTATCTTTTATCCATTCATCGGGCTCCAAATCTACTCTTACATATACTTCATTAGGTGCTTGAGCTACAAAACATTTGTGCTTCAATGTTTCGTCTTCGTAACTAGATTTTCTTCTTCGGGTGGTTTTCCTTTTGTCTTGTGCTTTTAGTTGCTTTTTAATAATTTTCTTGAATTCTTCAACGACCTTTGCATATTCTTCATCTTCACTTTTGGAACTATAATAATCCTCATCATTAAGTTCCTTTTTGATCATTGACTTTATACACTCTTCTTGTTTGCTCTTGGTATGACTCATGGGGTTTTCGCCATTATTACCTTCACACACAAAATTTGAACTAGTAGCACTTGTACTCATTTCAACTAAATACTTATCTACTATACTTTCATTTTCAACTATTTTATATACAAAATTTTCTTTGGCTTGCCATTTCTCTTGATGAAAATTTAAAAGACTCTTCCACATGTCATTTGCCGTTTGACAAAAAAATATTCTTTCATATTCAATTCTTGGTAAAGCTTTGTATATAATCATTTTAGCTATATTGTTTTTATCAAGCACTACTTTGAAATAATTATCTTGTTTTTCAAAAATGGTTTTTGTTGGTTGAAAATCAACAATTGAAATGACATGCCAAAGATCATAATCTATTAACTTCACATAACTTTCGAATCGATTTTTCCATTCAAGAAAACTTGTATTGTCAAAATATGGTGGTTTAAAGGTCATGTTTCCTTCTAAATATTTTTCCGATTCCATAGATCGATTACAAGTTTAAAAATACAATTTATTTTAAAAATCTTATTTAATGTAGCTCTGATGCCAATTGTGGAAAACAAGAGGGGGGGGGGTTGAATAGTTTTTCCGTCGTTTTTAAATTTATAAAAACTTTGTTTACAAAATCTTCGATTCTAGTTTTATGTGAGATCAATATTTAAACACTTATGTATACTAATATTTACGAGAGTAAATAATGACAATATAAGTAAGTAAATAAGTAAAGAGATAGAGAGGGAGAGATCGTACCACAAGACAAAGGATTTATAGTGGTTCAGCTACAAAGCACCTCTTCGCCCTACTCCACTCCCCGAGCACCTAACTCGAGAGTTTTCTTCACTATGTCAACAAGCTCCCTTATGGCGGAGAAAACCTTACACAACTTTTGCTTACACCAATTAACGACACTAAGCTAGATGTCGAGTCCTAATAGTAGCTAGAACCAATCTCACACCACTAGTCACTACACACCTTCTTCACAACTTATACACACCACAACTACTACACAACTACTCACAACTTCACTACTTCAACTTCACAACACTACTACTTCTATTCACAACTACTAGCACACCTAGATCTACCTATTACACACCTTCTACACCTTTACAAATAATTTACACAACAACTAAAAATATTCACAAATCTACAATACTTCTTAAGAAGATGTTGGAGGAGTATTCTTCTCTTGCACTTTGAATGATGAGGGATTGGATCCCTTGAAACAAGAACTAATAAGTTTATGATCAAAAGTTTTAGGAAGATGATTTGAGAGGATTTGGACAGAAAGTTTTAGTGCAAAAGGTGAGGTAAAATTACAGATTTGAACCAGTATTTATAGGCAAAAGTTTCTGACAAAGGAGCGTGTGCCGGCCCCCTTAATTCATGGCCGGCCCCTTTAAAATTAAGGGGGCCGCCCACCTGTAACTTTTTTCTTTTTTGGGGAAAGTTTATTTGGTGTAGATTTAACTGATTTGGTTAAAAATTTGAATTCATATATTTATTATGAATTAAACATTTTTCTTTAATTACCAAAAGTGTTTTTCTAAATATATAAAATGTTTATACCATTTTACATAATTTGTAATTATTAAATAAACCTTCCTTTGATCATAAAATGTATTAGGCAATTGTTTATTCATACCTTAAGTGATTTAGTTGGATGTAATGATATTTTGTCACTAAATACTTGTTTACGTAATGATTTTACATTTAATGATTTTACATTTGTAATCGTCAAAATATAGGGATATCGAGAAACATTAATAACGTTTTTACGCATTATTTATATCAACATATCCCAAAGTTCTCCTCCTTTACAAATGAAAAATAGAAAACTATATATAGATTTTTGGGTCTGACGGCGTCACGTGTAAATCCTGACGCCGTTAACTCGCCGCCAAAGAAACTCTCGTATTGCCTAGATCCAGATTTAACGTCGTCATGTATTATTCTTCTTATGGCCATCAAGAGTAAATTACACGTGACGGCCTTGGTGACGCCGTCACATGTTAAAGTCCAAAAACATTCTGGCGCGTCTCGTTATATCTTTTCATCCACCTCTTTGCCATAACATGGTGCCGTCACCTCCAAAGCGTGACGCCGTCAGGTACTATTTCCAGCTTGATTTGAAGACTTTGCCGTTTTCTTTCACTTTTCGCTCCAAAAACGTCCAAAATGCTTCCTTTTCCAGATTTCTTCTCCAAAGTACCTAAAATGACAAAAGGAACGATTTAGGGTAATAATTGATCAAATAATCTCGAATTTGGGCTTAAATGACCCCCTAAAAATGGTACACTTTTCGTCTCATCAAATACCCTTACACTTAAGATTTGCTTGTCCTCATGCAAATTCGCTTTTATTCTAATCCAAATACAAGCTAGAGGTCATTTAACACTAATATAAAAGTAATTGCAACAAATAATCATTCCACTTCAACCAAAACAAGCACGGAAATTATATACTAGCACCTCACAAATAGTGTTTAGATACTCACATCTCTCGGGTGTAATAAAAGTATATATCACAATATGAAAATGGAAAATATCTCTCACTACCTGTCATAGCTCATAGATTACCATAGGCTTGGGAAAGGATCAAACCTCCATCACTTGGCGTAAGCACCTAGGATAAACTATCAAAGAGGTCTTTTAAAAAGGGTTATAACGTGAGGTGTAGGGATATGATAAACACGGTTTTGTTGGATAAAGGCAATCTTTACTGGTGGCGAGTTAATCATCTTGGTCAATTACATGTACAATGTGGCGTTGCTAAGCCAAGACTCGAATCGACTTAAGCTAATCAAAAACTAACAAAACATAAAATAAACATAAAAGGAAACGGGATGGTAGTCCGTATGTTTTTTCTCTTTTTCTTTTTCTATTTTTTTTCTTTTTTTCTTGATTTTTCGATTTTTAAATTTTGTTTTTTTATTTTTTTTGCATACACTCTTGCCCTACCATCCAAAATAATACATCATAGGGGATTCGCATTCCCCTTACACCTAAACTTTTACATACTTTACAATCAACTATTCTAACGACTCGTATTAAGATAATCAAAACACTTGGAGTACTTTTTAAAGATTAACACACATATGAGGGTAATATATGATGTTCTTCCCCAATACTCCATAACACTAGTACTTTACCCAATCGTCCCAATCGTCCCAAAATAATATGTACAAGATATGACTCGACTTAGAAAACATGTAATCAATTAGATAATTAACTAAGGGTTTAAACATATAACAATGATGCACTAAAGATGAGTGCATACAAGGAAGGCTAAGGCGATTTGGGTGCATATTTGAGGTGGATTGTAAACAAATTCTTCCTTTAAGTAAAATGCTTAAAGTTAGAAATGAAAAAGATAGGCTCTGAGGGGTGTACTAGGGGTATCGTGTACTAAAAATGAGTACATCGCAAAGCTGTGGGAAAATTCAATTGACTTTATTAGTCAAGTAATTATGACTTCATTGGTCAAGTAATTATGATACTGGTTTAACACAAGAGCTATCCTAATACCTCTTATCATGTAGTAAATCCTAACTACACGAATGTAGTCTCACAGCGGTCTTGGGATGCATCACTAACGTAAGTTCTAGAATCTAAGTACTACCGGTACACTCATAAGCATCTTTTCCTAACAAATCTAGGGGCGAACCTCACATATTTGGGGTGGAAAATTTTGAGTGGTATGGTTTTTGTGCTAGTCATACAACTCCTATCCATGAGACACTTATTAAGGCTAAAGCTTCACTCCTAAATGTTGTAAAAAAAATTAAATTTTGCGCTAAAATTACTCTAACAAGTGTTTCTCTTAGTTTTATTACACACCAACTATTGAACAAACAAACTCAAGTGCAATTGCATTCTCTAAGGTATCATCATTTACCCTCCCCTTACACTTAGGCTGAACATTGTCCCCAATGTTCAATAAAAAGAATGTAAAAGTAATGAGGGTAAAAGAATGAAGCAAATACTCCCATGA
>JARVZY010008100.1:0-20319 GCA_030686995.1 Artemisia argyi | reverse complement strand
TACCTAATCATGATTCCCGTAGTATTTTAGGACTTCCCTAATTTTTCCATTTGCCTTTTGTTCCCTTTAGGTTGTTTTATTTTCATTTACGTTCGTTAATTGTCAATTTCCGTTAATTTAACATACAACAAAACCAAATAACCTTTCTCAATCATCCATACAAGATTTTGATCTCAATCTTTTTACGAAGCTTTCTATTCACACCTCGTTGGGACACGACCCGGGAAATCACTTCCCGGTCTCACATATAAATATCACTTTCACGAGCTTACGAGGTAATCTTTTTCCTAAAAGGTTTACTCGTAATTCTCCACGTCTTGTTGTCTCACGATAACATCGACATCACGTTTGTTGATATTTTGATAAATTGTTTTGCACAAAAACGCAACGTATCATTGTCCATTTTGTAAGCTTGTGGGACCTCTTTGTAAACTCTGATTTATTACAAAACGTCTCATTTAGAGTCGTTTTCTGTAACTTGTACTGTGATTTATGAAGTAATACCCCAGTGACACTATCTTCCGCTGCGATAATTTTAGGGGTGTTACGGATGAAGAGGTAAAAGCTCAAAAAAACAAACGACACCTAAATTTCACCATGTATTTTATTAGTAAACAATTAAACCAGGACATTTCAAATAAACAAAAGGAGTATTAAAAAATAAACAAACATGGAATAGTGGTAATTTGGGGTGTCAAAAAAAACATAACTAGACTAACCCGACATTACCCGAACACATGAATATGCTTATTTGGGTCGGGTTATATGGGCTGAAAAACATTATTAGGGTTAACACGACTAATCCAAACTCTTACCAAGGTCAGATTTGGGATGAGAGTTCTTACCTTTTCATGTTAACCTGAATTACTTGCATAAGAGATTTTAATATTTTTCTTGCATACATTTCTTTAGCTATGTAGAAATCTACCAACCTTTTGTATTTATATGTTTTAATTTAGCTTTCTCGAGTTAAATTGTACCCGATTAACTTGAACCCGAACAACCAGTGCCGGAATAACTCGCACTTTACAAAGTTCGGGTACGAGTGAGGTTTTTCTTTTTCCTCAAACCCCAATTAACCCGACCCGAATAAGCCTTGAGTTTAGCAGAATAATGGTAAACTCCTCCCGATACCCTCAAACATAACTAGTAATTATATGGTTAAAAATGACAAAAAAAAATGTCAGAAATAATTCTAGAGTATCTCATTTAAACAATGTACATTAATCTATTTGCGTGTATTCTCGTTTAGATTATGACAGAAAAAGAATTATTATTTATTATATATTTTTACCGCATGTATAACAATTATATTCGACTAATTTATGGGGTATGAGTTTTCTAGTTACATAAACTATTGTGTATCGACATAAAGAAAGTTTTTATATTTTTTGATGATCGGAGTTTTAAAGATGTGTGCATTATAAATAACTAAAGATACTTTGAGTATTTTTTTTGACAAGGCTCTTGTTGCAATGATCGTGTGTGACTATGTCCTTATGTCAATTTTGTCTTCTCGGAATGTTTAGTTTCGAAGAAGAAGAGTTTGTTCAAGGTAAAACACTACGGATTTTTGATATTTTTAATGTCTAACCTGATATTGAAAACGCACACCTGCTAATGTTCAAAGGCAAGTAATCGGACATTTTATTGTTCAATGGCAAGAAACCAGCATTTAAAACCATGTTCTGGGATCAACGTAACAGCGTGTTTTTGCCATTGAATATAAAATTTGTTTACATCACATTATTCTTCTCGTAGTAGTTATGGTCTTTTTAATGTCTTTCGTAGTGCCAAGCTACTTCCACGCAGACGAGTTAAAGTTGTCACATTTATTTCATTTTTTTCACATATTAATCTAGCAATAGTAACTTGATTTCTTAAATTCGTATGGAACAAGTAATTTTTTAATGCAAATTTTGGACTTTGATTGTTGTTTTGGACTTTTGGTAAATACCCACCAATAATTAAAGGTGCAACTGGTGCTAACACCTCTTTTCGTATGAACATCTAGATGGTGCATGAACATTAAACCTAATGTCCCACACAAATTAACTTACTGATCAAAGATCTGTAATGAAGAAATGATAGTTGCATGTTAATTTATAAGCTTCACCAGCTTCAGTAGGAAGAGTTTAGGAAGAAACATGATAATTCTTCAATCCGAACAAATCAGTTCCCATTAAACGACAGTCATCATGCATATCTTGTTGCAATTGTTTGGTCTCGCTTTTGATAAAATCACTTACCTCCGTTCGGATGATCAGCTAAATGGTTGACTCGGAAGGAACTACACCATCTATGTACAAATAAATACCACATATTCGATCAACATGCATGATATCAACAAAAGAAATTTACATGTAAAAACAATTGCTTTCAGCATAAGATATCCATTCGTGTGTAACAAAGCATATGACTACGACCAATATGAGGCTACATTCCTACTTAACAATATTTTCAACTTTATGCTAAAACTCAAAATCTCAATCAGTTAATGATGTTTTGAGTTTTCATTAGCTTGCATGGCATCTCATTTCTTCTTCTAGAAACAAACCAGTTTGCTTTAAACTCATCTAATCTAATCAAAGTCAAAACCTAAGACTATGAAAAAGTCAACCTTAATTTCTTTGGAAGTTAGTTAAATTAACATCATTTTTATGTGCCCAGATTTCCAATACTTTCCCATAGTTTACTAACAACTTTGATATGATAAATATTACTACGTATTAGTTAATTTTATAACTTTAGATAAGATATCAGAACACTGTTTGTAAATGGTGCTCTTATCCTTACCCATTGTTTAATTACTAATACTTTGATAAAGTTTTAACTTTCGTTCAACCTTCCAAAAATACTTATATAAGTTTGACAAAATATCATAACACAATTGTTAAGTTGTTTTAATCACGTTTGTAATCAAGTGATATTGGCTTTTGTGAGTGCATGAATTATTGATTTATTGTTGAGTATATATTCACTAAAAAAGTTCAATTGATAAAATTATCTATTTATTGATAACTATTCGATGAAATGCAAAAATATCACAATGTCTTTTAGCTTCGAGATATATTTATTAGATGATAGGATATTGACCCGAAGATACCAAAACATACCAAACATCAACAAGACCACTCAAGAAAAATAAAATATGGAAGCGTCACCCGTCATGATGCTATGACAAAGTGAGTAGCAGCAGCAAAAAATGTCACCCGTCATGATGCTATGACAAAGTGAGTAGCAGCAGCAAGCAAATGAAGAAAAATAGGAGGCTGATGATCTTGGTTGTCATTATAACCTGGATGGAGGAGTTGTGTGCCAGTAGTGAAGGTGCGGTGGTAGGGTTTTTGTTTGATGATGGTGGAAGACGACTGGCAGTGGTGCCGATAGTGGGGTGGCTGGTGGTTTGATTATTAAGGGGCTGATGTGGTGGGTGGAGAGGACCTTATTGAAGGAATTAAAAACGGAAAAATTAACATAAAAGAAGAGTGATGAAGGGAGCCCTCTGAACCTCCGGCGTGTAGCCGGCGGCCGGAGGCGGCGGCTGAAAAGTTTAGGCTTAGGGTTTTGAAGAGGATCGTGGCTCTGATACCATATTAGAATTGGTAAAACTCCATGATTTCATTAACATAAACCTTCGGTATATATAAACCGATACATAGCAAAACCCTAACGGACCCGAAGCCCACAAACGGGCTTGGGCCAATATCCTATCATCTAATATATTAGAATTAGGTTAATCCCCTTGATTTGCATTCCTATCATAACCGAAAATATATACAGATTACATAGCGTATTCCACAAGTCCATATTGGGCTGGGCTAATGATTGGACTAATAGTAAACAATACTGATCAAGCTATACTAAAATATACACGGCTAATACTCCCCCGTAGTTTGAACGGGAGGTCTTCGAACGTTCAAACTAGTGCGAAAATCAAGAAACAATGCAGCAGGAAGTCCCTTAGTAAAGATGTCAGCATACTGAAAGCGAGATGGAACATGAAGCACACGGACTTGTCCTGAAGCAACATAATCACGGACGAAATGAATGTCGATCTCAACATGTTTCGTACGTTGATGTTGAACAGGATTCGTTGATAAATATACGGCACTGACATTATCGCAATAGACAATAGTAGCAGTAGATAAAGGGTGATGAAGCTCATGCAAGAGATTGCGAATCCAAGCTGTCTCAGCTACTACATTAGCAACACCACGATACTCGGCCTCAGCACTAGACCGAGATAATGTCACCAGTCTTTTAGCAGACCAAGATAACAGATTGTCACCAAGAAAAACACAGTAACCAGAAGTAGACCGGCGAGTGACCGGACAACCTGCCCAATCCGCATCCGTGTAAGCAATAAGCTGAGTAGTAGAAGAAACATGCAGCTGAAGTCCATGATCAATAGTACCACGAATATAGCGTAATATACGCTTCAAAGCATGAAAATGTGTATCTTGAGGGTCATGCATATACAGACAGACTTGTTGAACTGCGTATGAAATATCCGGACGCGTAAAGGTAAGATACTGAAGAGCACCAGCTAAACTTCGATATAAAGTGGGATCATCAAAAGGTGTGCCATCAGGTCCAAGTTTGGACTCTGTATCAACAGGAGTGCGACACGGATTACATTTCTGCATATGAGCTCTCTCAAGAACTTCCTCAGCAAATTTGGACTGTGATAAGAACATACCAGACGCGGTGCGGGTAGCAGAAACACCAAGAAAATAATTAATAGAGCCAAGATCCGTCATCGCAAACTCACCATGAAGAGCAGTTATAACACGCTGTAAAAATGCAATAGAAGAAGCAGTCAAGATAATATCATCCACATATAGTAACAAGTAGGCTGTGTCAGATCCACGATGAAACACAAAAAGCGACGCATCAGTTTTGCTATGCTGAAAACCAATGCGAGTGACAAATCCTGCAAACCGCTGAAACCAAGCTCTAGGAGCTTGCTTAAGCCCATATAATGATCGCTGCAAATGACAAACATAATCTGGGTGAGCAGGGTCTACAAACCCAGGAGGCTGATGCATATAGACTGTCTCCGATAAATGACCGTGAAGAAAAGCATTCTTCATGTCAAGCTGATGAATAGGCCAATCACGAGACACGGCTAGACTGAGTACAGTACGAATAGTAGCTGGTTTGACCACTGGACTAAAAGTCTCATCACAATCAATCCCCTGCTGTTGACTGCGACCATTTGCAACAAGTCGCGCCTTATACCTGCTTAAAGAACCATCTGCATGAAACTTATGCCTGAAAAGCCACATAGAACGAACAATATTCACATTAGCTGGCCGGGGTACAAGCACCCACGTCCCGTTAGTAATTAAAGCATTATATTCATCTAACATAGCTTATTTCCACTGAGGAATACGAAGAGCATGAATATGCGAACGTGGAAGTGGAGACACGGTAGTAACATGACAATTCATACGCTCGAGAGGTTTAGAAATACCGGCTTTAGCACGTGTGACCATAGGGTGAGTGTTGGTGTTATTGGGTTGCGGTATGGGTTGTGCAGTGGGTGGCGTAGTGGGTGTGGGTGGTGCAGTGGGTGGCGTAGTGGGTGTGGGTGAGGATGGGGTTTGTTGTAAAGGGCTGTTGACAGGGTGATGAGGAGCATGCTGGATAACAGGTTCATGAAGAGTCGTATCTATTGGGTCAATTGGTGGTTGATTGGTTATGGGTGCCTCGTTGACCATAGCAGGGATGGGACGGGTTGGTAAGGGTATAGTTTTTGTAGTATTCAAAAAATCATAGTGTGGAGATGTGTATTGATGTAGGGATGCAAAGGGAAATATGTCCTCATCAAAGCGAACATGTCGAGAAAGGATTATTTTGTTAGATGAGAGGTCAAGACACCGATAGCCACGGTGGTTAGCGGGGTAGCCAAGAAATACACAAGCAGTGGATCGTGGTTGAAGTTTATGTGCAACGGTAATATATGGATAACACAGGCACCCGAATACACGTAAATTGTCATATGATGGGGAGCGGTTATAAAGTTTAGTAAAGGGGACCTCATTTTGGATGGCAGTGGATGGAAGAATGTTTAAAATATAAGCAGCCATGTTTAGTGCTTCCACCCAATAGGAGGGAGGTATGCTAGCCTGAAAGAGCAAGGTACGTATGAGGTTGTTTATAGTTCTTAACATGCGTTCAGACTTGCCATTTTGTTGGGATGTATGTGGGCAAGAAAACCGAAATTGAATGCCAGTTTCGCGAAATAAATCATGAAAGCGGGTGTTGTCATATTCACCCCCATTATCACACTGCAAAGCCTTTATATCTACACCAAATTGTTTGTTTACATAAGCACGGAAAGCAATAAAATTATCATACAAGTCAGACTTTTTATGCAACGGATAGACCCAAACAAAGTGTGAAAAATGATCCAAAAAAATAGCATAATATTTAATACCACTCTCACTCGGAATAGGAGAAGTCCATAAATCCGAGTGGACAACGTCAAAAATAGATGCGACCTTCGACTCCGAAGTATAAAAGGGAAGCTTTATTTGTTTGCCTAATTGACACGCATGACACAAAGTGGACAACTTTGTTTTATTACATGAAATGAAATTACTAGACTCTAAACGACGAAGCACATCTTCACCGGGGTGCCCGAGGCGTCTGTGCCACGTAGTATGACTGAAGGAAAGCAAAGCAAATGGAGGATGCGTGGATGACTGTTGCGTAACTGGGTAAAGATCGCCCGTGCTATCACAACGGAGGAGAAGTCTGCCCGTCTGGTAATCCTTCACAGAAAAACCATAAGCGTCAAACTCAACGGAAACGTCATTATCACGCGTAAATTTACGAACAGAAATCAAGTTTTTAATTATGTGCGGGGTGACAAGTATATGATTAAGTTGTAATAGTTTATGGGAAGTGTACAATAAGCTATGTCCAGTATGTGTGACCGGTATAGAAGCGCCGTTTCCAACATACACAGACGGATAGATGCAAGAATTACTAACAGAAGTGAGGATACCTGTGTTGTCAGCCAAGTGAGAGGATGCACCAGTATCCATGTTCCAAGCGGGATCTTGTAAAGTCATAGTCTGAAAAGCTTGGGGAAGCATTGTAGGCTGAGACATATAAGCAAAATTCCCTGGTACAAACTGATTAGCATATTGGTTTCCATATGCTGCAAAAAACTGAGGTTGGGCCTGTGGTACGTTTGGAAGCTGTTGGGCTGGTAAGGCCATATTAGCCTGTGGTAATGATTGGGCCTGAAGAGTGTTGTGGTTAACTGGTTGTTGGGCTTGTGATGCAACCGGGCCTGTAAACTGAGCAGGGATAAGACCAGGTTGACAAAATGAATAAGGATTAAATTGCATGCCAGCTAGCCCAAAAATAGAGTACGGGAAGGATGTATTAACATTGGTCGATGTAGTATTAGACTTGGGCGACACTTTATTATCCCGCACATCAGAATTACGTGCAACATTAAAACCCGATGGTTTGGAGCTGGATTCACGAGTGGGCTGAGACACACGAGTGCGTGAGTCATGTGATCCGTGAACAAACTTACAACGGGAACCATAAGTACATGACCCACGTTGAAAGTTGCGACATAATTCACCACTCGTGTTTTGCAACGTACTGGTTTTGTTATTGGTAGCAAGGAGGACAGTGGGGGATGATGAAGTATGATTAGATGATGGTAAGGTATGGTGCGACATGTCACTTTCTTCCAAGAGTACCATGGAGCGTACTTGATCAAAAGTGGGAAGCTTTTCCCGATGACGAATTATACGAGCAACCTCAGGAAACTTAGCACGAACACCATTGATAGCATATGTAACAAGGCTCGAATCACTTACCGGGGAACCAAGATTAGCAAGTCGGTCGGCCTTCGACTTGATTTCTTGAAAAAAATCAGTAACGGATAAATTGCCAATCACCATATTACGGATCTCATTATCTAGTTGAATTACACGAGCTGCTTTATTGTCATGAAAGAGATCCCGAAGCTTTTTCCATACCTCGTGGGCTGAAGCACCATCATCAATGACCATATCAACTAACTTAGGGGAGATGGTGGAATACATCCACATGACGACAAGAGAGTCGTTAGTATCAAAAAAGGGATCCGGTGGGGAAGTGCTTGTAGAGGCGGTTGCTTCCAGATGCTTATGGACATCATAAGTTTTGCAAAAACGTTTAAAAAGGTTGCTCCAAGAGTTATAATTTAGTTTGTCTAGATCAAGGGGTGAGGGGATACACGCCTTGATGCGAGCGATTGAGTATGCTTTATCAATCGGTTGTTTTGGTAGTGTATTATCTCCCGTCATGATGCTATGACAGGAAGAAAGCAAAGCAATGCAAGTGTAAAGAAAAAAAAAATAGCGGCAGCAGTAAGAAAGCAATGCAAGGCGTAAAAGAATTTCTAGGGTTTAGGTGGAGGATCTTGAGGCTGTGATACCATATTAGAATTAGGTTAATCCCCTTGATTTGCATTCCTATCATAACCGAAAATATATACAGATTACATAGCGTATTCCACAAGTCCATATTGGGCTGGGCTAATGATTGGACTAATAGTAAACAATACTGATCAAGCTATACTAAAATATACACGGCTAATATTAGCCGTGTATATTTTAGTATAGCTTGATCAGTATTGTTTACTATTAGTCCAATCATTAGCCCAGCCCAATATGGACTTGTGGAATACGCTATGTAATCTGTATATATTTTCGGTTATGATAGGAATGCAAATCAAGGGGATTAACCTAATTCTAATAATATTGTCTTTTTCTTTAACATGATATATTGTTTCCGTGATTACCTTTTCGTTGGTTTTGGTTCTTTTTTGGATGCACTTCTTGTTGGCGTCGTGGAGGGAGCAGTCGTCCTAGCGCGCTAAACCTAATGGAAGTCATCAGTTCCACATTTATCGAGTTTCAGGCATTGCTTAACTAGCACGTAGACGGTGGATCCATTTGTAGTTGCAGTGTACGTATAAGTCACGTGTATGATTTATTGATCAGTTTCTTGTAGCTCGGCAGTTTCTGAGGTGGATTAACATATGTTAAATCAAGAGTTTGTTACTTTGTTTAATAAAAATACCACTTTCCCAGATAAATATATATCAACATAAAAAAGAAAACACTTGTAATAGCTGACATAATGATAAAAGACTTATCCACTATCTGTTAGATAGTTGATTATTAATCAAAGCTCAAGCTTGATTGTAAGCTTAAAGTTTATTAGGTTTAGAGTTATATGTTGCTTATTCGGTAAGCTATGTCATTATTATAATTACACATATCTATCATCTAATACTATCACGACTAAAAGTGTTGACTTCAATTATTGTTTGGTGCAAATAACCTTTATGTAGTTACATAAACCTTTTAAAAAGAGGCGAGTTGTGCCGTGTGTCAGAGTTTCAAACTCCGCGGGTTAATCTGCTAAAGATAGAAGTTCATTTTTATTTTAAATAAAAAAGTAGAAAATCATATTTTAACTAAAAGATAGAAAATCATGGTTTAAGGAAAATGACACTTGTATTAATTATTTACTTAAAATATATATGTGGTAGGTAAAGAAAGTTCTCCGCGGGTTATATGTATGAAAAAGGTGGGTAAATAATCTCGGAGCTGCAAGTATCCAATAGTTGGTCAATTAATATTGATGTTAACTATATCAAGTATTATCAACGGTAATGCGCTGCGCATATGATATTAGTTACTATTTTAACTAATCATCAGTTTATACTTCAGCATAACAAAAACTGATATGCCACAATTCTGTTAATATAGTAACTTTTATTATAAAATACAATTGATCGACCAACCAAGTATGTGATTTTTAAATGGATAATAATGTCAGTTTATTTGATGTTTGATATAATTTTTGCCGGATGTTTTATTGGAAGCAGTATCTTTACAACTTGGATAAGAGATGCTTGATATGTGTTTTCTTTCCTGGAATTTGAATTAATTAGTAGGATTTATCATGATAAGGCTACCTAATTTAGATATCTAATTATCTATACACTTTGTCTAGTAATAATAAAACGTTTTGACATGCTATCTCTTCTAATTATCTCTTCTAATTATTGTTTCTTCTTTTACATACGTCATTTGTCGCAATTAACTTGTAAAACATGTTTCTGGACAAGCTTTAGGTATCATTTTTTCATAGTTAAATGCTTCCAAGGGCTAAGTCAACCAAAGCCATGGAAAGTCATTAAATGGCCGGTTTCATAAAAACCGTTTGAGAGTTTGACATTTAAGTTTAGTTTTAGAAACAAAACCACATCAAAGTCAGCATCATAAGTGTGGAACCCACTGCCAACTCTCATCTCTAATCTCTAACGAATATATTCTAGAGTACACGAAAGCAAATATTTGTAGCAAATGTACGTCATATATTGCTTGTAATATTTACGTGTCATATTGCATGTATACTTGTGAACAGTTGTCTATAGTGCTTTGTAAAATTCGTAATCTTGGTTCTCATGGTGTAAACAGTTAGAACTTAACGTTAGTAAAAGTTAGACAAACGTACGTTCTAGAGCATATGTTAGATGCATGAACATATTTTTTTGTCTTCTGAATATTGAGTCAATTGTTTAATGGGTAAATGTTAAATCTTCCTAACCGTGTTCTTATTATAGACATGTTTAAGTACCTTGTTTTTTTGTCGATTAACAACTCTAGATGTGTGTTAACGTCATATTAATAATATACGTCATATTAACAACTCTAGATGGATTGTTCATTGATGGCAATTGGATCTCAAACCCTCATTTGGTAACTTTTCACATTTTTAACTTCCATAAAACTAAATTTCAGAAGTCTTCCATCATTCGTCTTTCACTAGCCCTCATTTTAACTCACTTTTTGTAAGTGAATCATCTTCTCTAGATGAACCATTTACAAACACAGAGATTAAAGAGGCGGTTTGGAGTTGTGGGGGCGAAAAGGCTCCGGGGCCCGATGGTTTCACCTTCAAGTTCATAAAACATTATTGGGATACTATCAGTAATTACTTTATTGAAATGGTGAAAATATTTGAAGTTGACGGAACCATCCTAAGAGGTTGCAACTCTTCTTTTATTACCTTAGTTCCCAAGACTAGTGACCCTTTACATATCAAAGACTATAGACCTATTAGTCTTATTAGGTGCCTTTAGAAGGTCATAGCCAAGCTACTTGCTAATCGTCTTCTAAAAGTAGTCACTTCGGTTGTTAGTGAGGTTCAAACTGCATTCATTAAAGGGAGGCAAATCATCGATGGCCCATTAATGGAATGGTAAATGAAATCCTTTCATGGGATGGAAAAAATAAAGAGCGTTTTTTCATACTAAAATTCGATTTTGAAAAGGCTTTTGATACTCTTGATTGGGATTTCTTGAATCATACTATGGAACAAATGGGGTTTGGCATTATTTGGAGGAAACGGTCTTGACTCGGCTTATGCATCAGTAATTGTAAATGGATCTCCAACAAAGGAGTTCAAAATACAAAAGGGTCTTTGGCAAGGTGACCTTCTTTCTCCATTCTTATTCATTGTAGCCATTGAAGCTCTTCACGTCTCTATCCAGGAAGCAAAATCTAAAAATATATTTGAAGGCATCAAAGTCGGCTCTAGCAATATTGACATCTCTCACTTCTAATTTGCTGATGACGCCCTTATTTTGGGTAAATGGTCTCTTGAGAATGCAAAAAACCTTTGTTGCATTTTGAGATGCTTCCATTTGGCGTCCGGGTTGAAAGTAAATTTCTCAAAAAAACAAATTCTTCGGTATAGGGATTCCTTTCAATGATACCCACTCACTAGCCTTAACCCTCAACCTACAACCCTCTTCCCACCCATGCACCTATCTCGGTCTACCCAATGGAGCTAACATGAACAAAGGAGAAAACTTGAAACCCATTATTGAGAATTTTCAAAAAAAAAAAAAAAAAAAAAAAAAAAAAAAAAAAACACTAACCTCATGGAAAGCAAGAAATCATTCATTCGGAGGTAGACTCACCCTCGTCAAATCGGTACTTGGTGCGCTTGGTACTTACTTCTTCTCTATCTTCGAAGCTCCTAAGTATGTCATCGATATTTTAGAAAGGGAAAATTTCATGTATATCCTTGAAAATTCCAAAAATTTCATGTATATCCTTTTTACTAGTTTTTAATGCATAAAGTACAATGCATTTAATGCATTCAAAGGATATATATGAAATTTTTGAATTTTGCAAGGATATGAATGAAATTGCCCCTTTTAGAAAAATTGAGGCGAAACTTTTTTTTTCTTTTTTTTTTTTTTTTTTTTTTTGGGGGGGGGGGGGGGGGGGGGGCTCCACAGACTCTAGGAAAATGTCATGGATATCTTGGATGAAAGTGTGTTTTCCTACATCTTGTGGGGGTCTCGTAATTGGAAGTCTCCATCCAACCTTGCCATGTTGGTTAAATGGCATTGGAGATTTTATGGAGAAAAGAATGCTCTTTGGAGAAGGCTCATAACCTCGATCCATGGTACTCACGGGAGGTTTGAACAAGGATACTCCTCTAACTCTATTAGACTAAGCACCTGGAAAACCATTTTTGGACTTAACAAATGATGAGGCGAAAAATGAACCACTTTTAGGGGGTCAGTTAAGCCCGGAATTGAATTTATTTGATCAAATATTGCCCTAAATCGTTCCTTTTGTGATTTTCGGTACTTTGGGAGAGAAATCTGGAAAAGGAAGCAATTCGGACGTTTTTTGAGCATAAAAGTGAAGAAAACGAATCCCTAACATTCGAAACACTTTCTTACAATTCATCATCAACCTTTAATTATTAATTCACCATCACGTGGTTTGGTTAATCCTTATTGGTTTGTTTTGATTGTGGGTCGGTGTACTCAATATATTCGTTTTCCCTATCTATTCGTTAAAGGTGTTACCGTTTCCTTTACTATTTGATCCTAGCAACCTACATCGACCCTAAATTATTTATTGATCGACAATAGTATGGTGGGAGGTTAGTTTTCCGATGCTATCTGCTTTAAACCCTAATCTTTGCGATTAGGGTTTTATCTTTTTATTTTGTATTGCATGTTTGCTGGTGGTAATTGGCTATTATTAGTGTTTGATTAGTGTGTTAGTGGTTGTGAGAGATGAATAAGGGTTTTTTGAATTCTATTGGTAAGATGGATGCTAGTGTTCCAATGGTTGATGTGGATGTGGTGGATGATAATGGAAACAAGGGTAACGATAAGGTTGTTTTGGATGAGTCCTCTCATGGTTCATTACAACCTAATGTGGAGCGATTAATTGCTAATGCGAATAAGAAGTTTGATGAAGCAATGTCTAAAATTGATAGTGATATTGCCAATATGGCTTCATCCTCTGAGTTGAACAATTCGAGTGGTAGTGGGCCTCCTCCTAATGCACCCAAAGTTGATTATACTAGTGGTAATGGAGTGAAGTCGGTTTCTTATGCAGGTGTTGCTTCTAACGAATCTCATAAGAACGTGTCTAATTTTCGGAGATTAGAATGCAGCAAAAAGAAGGAAAATGTTGACCTCTCAGTCCCAATGAAAGTAGTGGAAGAGGTGAACATGAGGTTTGAGCATACACTCTATGGATATTTTCTTGGTCAGCGTCTTGCTTTCCCTGTTGTGGATTATTATGTTCGCAATGCGTGGGCTAAGTATGGGTTACAAAAGGTAATGATGAACGCTAAGGGGTTCTTCTTCTTCAAGTTTACTTCGAAGAAAGGTGTTGATGATGTGCTTGATAATGGTCCATGGTTGTTCCGTAATGTTCCTATTGTTCTTAAACCTTGGACTTTGAATACCAATTTGTTGAAAGAGGATCTAACTCACATTCCGGTGTGGGTTAAATTTCATGATGTTCCTTTAGCGATGTTTTCTGATGATGGGCTTAGTTTGCTTGCTACTTTGATTGGGACTCCCAAGAGATTGGATGCCTTTACTAGTCAAATGTGCAAAGAATCTTGGGGTAGGAGTAGTTTTGCTAGATGTATGATTGAAGTGAAGTCGGATGAGGTACTTAGGGACAGCCTTACTGTTGAGATTCCTTTACTTGACGGTTCGGGTTCGACTATTGAGAAGATCCGTGTGGAATATGAGTGGAAACCGCCTCACTGTGTTAAATGCAAGGTGTTTGGACATGTTTTGGTGGATTGTCCTAAGGGTGTGATACCCACTGCTCAACCTTCTAAGAATGTTAATGATGGTTTTCAGACTGTTAACAATAAGAAGAAGGGTAAGCAAGCTGCCTCGAATACGGGTCGCGGAGGTTTTACTAAACCTGTTGTGGGTAAGCATTTTGAATATCAGCCAAAGAAGACTCCTACTGTGCCCAAGAAAGTTAATGATAGTAAGAAGAAGACTCCTGATGTGGCTAGTACGAGTGGAACAACGATCTCTACATCTAACCAATTTGATGCGCTTAATATGGATGATACGGATACGTTTGGTATTCCTACTTATGACACCAGCATGGATGTGGATACTGGCAGTACAATGGAAATTAATGTGGATAAGTCGGTTAAGACTGGTGCTACATCACAAGAACCACTTGTGAGTGATTCAATGGGAACTAAGGAAGTTGGTTCTACTCCTTTAGTTGATAAAATTAGTAAGTTTGAAGAGCTTCTTATTGATGGGAAAGGTACTCTTGTGGATGATGATGGTCATCCTGTTCCGTCTGTCTCTGTTACTAAGAGGGCTAACCCATTTTCCAAGGTGGGTGAGGTTGTGGTTTCTGATAGTGAGGAGGAGGAGGTGCTTAACACGTTCGACGAATCTGCGAATCTTTTTGGTAGAAGTCAAGAGCGTGAAGATGAGTTTGATGACTATGATGATTACTCGAAGCAAATTCATGATCTTCCAGGGGAATTGGATGCTCTTAATGCCATTTATGGCTTTAATCTCAAAGGTCATAGGAAGTAGTCATTTTTGTCCGAGTTTTTTCTATATGATGTGGTAGTGGTTTGTTTTCTTGTCTAGAAAATAGGAAGTATCTTGTTATGTAAGCTTTTCGCCTATGTAACGGGCTGAGATATGGGATTCACTCATATCCTTTGTTCTTATATGTTTTTTGGAGTAATATATTTACCGGGTTTTTTGACCTTTTACCCAAAAAAAAAAAAAAGTGAAGAAAACGCCAAAGTCTTAATTTTCCTTGCTGGAACAGTAGGTGACGGCGTCAAGAAGAAAATTCTGACGGCGTCAAGAGTAATTTTCATGACGGCCCAGTACATAATTGAAGGCGTCACGAGGTAGAGCGTCAAGAGTAAAATACGTGACGGCCTGGAAAATGCTATAACGTGACGGCGTCAAAAATAGATCAAGGCAGTCCGAGAAGTATTTTGGCGGCGAGATGACGGCGTCACCAATTTGGTCTTGACGCCGTCAGCCTCAATTTCCTATATATAGTTTTCTAATTTTCATTAAAAAAAAAAGAGAGAAGTTTTGGAGAAACCCTAAGGCCGAACTTAGTACGAATTTTACAGGTTTTTCAAGGGTTCTCAGCCCTTGATCCCTTTCATGTGTAATTGAGATAAGTATTCTTTTAATTCAATCAATATGTCTATGTGTTGGTTGTCTATATCTTGTTCTTATCTTAATTCCATCATGCTAGGCTAGATCTATCTTGTGTTTGCTTGGATCTAATGAAACCTAGATGTTAATTATGTGTTGATTACTTGTTTATGGTTGTATTGGATGAATGATTTCGATGTTAGGCTTAAGAAAACTGGCAGATCTCCAAATGGTAACATGCTTGAACGTCTTAGGAAACATGAACTGACGTGCACTAGGTTTTATTGGCTGTATTTAATGCATGAGTAAATTCTAATGATCTCATGTTAGGAGCTTCTTAGCCGGCTCGACATAGGAGTGAAGTAGGCACTCATAGGATTGGGGAATTAAGTGCGCCACCCCATGAATGGTATTAAGGAATACAATCCGTCATCCACGCAACTATAACAAGTAATTAACGTGTAAAAGATATCTAGGGAGTAGTGAAATCTAAGTAAACACAACTTCTCCACTTATTGCTCACAACCTTAGTTAATTTAGTTTATTTTCATTTCTAGTATTTTATTTTGATTGCATCTTTAGTATTGGGTTAGTTGACTAGCAACTACTTCCGCCTAAATCCTTCAAACCCGAGATTTTTACTTGCTTTTCATAAAACATAAAAATACAAAAATAATCATCCTTCATCTTTAGAACTAGTATTTAGGTTTTCTAATCCTAGCGACACTATTCTTAGCTGAATGATCAATCCCCCGGTACTTGTCACTATACTATACTACAACGATCAGGTACACTGCCTGGTGGGGGTTGTAAGCTTCTCAAGATCCCTTGAGAGGTAAAGCCTGGTGTGATTCCCACGTATCAAGTTTTTGGCGTCGCAGCCTGGGGAATAGTTATTATCTAGGTTAGAATCTCTTTTTATTAGGTCTACTTGCTAGATTCCTTTCTAGTAAGATTTTATTTTTATTTTTAGGTTTTCTTTAGTCTATCTTATTTCTTTGTGTTTTTGTTCGTAAATCTCCACCACCCGACATCATAGACGATGGGAACATCTTTGAACCCGTCATCCCACCACAACAAAACCCACCACTAGAACCTCTTAGGCCCCGAACCTTAGGAGAGTATTCCCGAACTAGCCACCAAGGCTACCGAAACACCATTGAGCTCACCGGAGCCAATGTGACCCCCTTGCGATCTGACACCATCCGGTTGGTGCAAAGCGGATGTGCATTCCATGGACTTCGTTCCGAAGATCCAAACCAACATCTTAAGAACTTCCTTAAAATCGTAGATTCCATAGACCTAGATGTTGAAACTAAAGAGACAACCCGATTACGCCTATTCCAATTCTCTCTACGGGATCAAGCTAGTCAATGGCTTGAGCGTTTACCCGCGGGATCCATCACCACATAGGATGATCTCACCACTCGTTTCCTTGCTCAATTTTTCCCACCGGGGAGAACTACTAAGCTTAGAAATGACATCTTGATGTTCCAACAACGTCAAAATGAATCTCTTTATGAAGCATGGACTCGTTTCAAGGACTTACTCCAAAAAGTCCCTCACCATGGCATAGATCTTTGGCTCCAAGTCCAAATCTTTTATGACCATATCGATCTCTCCACGAGGCGAGCCATTGACCAATCGGCCGGTGGTAAGCTACGTGATCTAAGTGCGGAACAATCATGGGAACTCATAGAAGATCTTGCTCTCTATGACAACGAAAGTTGGAATGATCCCCATGATTTGAACAAAACGGTCAAGGCAATATCTTTGCCTTCGAACAATTCTAGCACTCCCGACCGTAGGATCATGGAACTTGAGGACCAAGTCAAGTTTCTCATGAAATCTTACGAAGCTCCTAAGCCTTCAAGCCAAGTGAACAACATCACTTCTTCATGCGAATTATGTAGTGGTCCCCACGACACTCGTGATTGTGTGGAACTCCCCGGAACAGATTTTGCGGACTACGCATCCACGCGTACCGACGAAGCGGGAGATAAGTGGTACACTTTCAAGCCCGAGCCAAACCCTTACGGTGATTCATACAACCCCTCTTGGAAAAATCACCCAAACCTTAGGTGGAAACAAAATCAACCCAATTCTTCCAATCCGCCTAATCGCTATCAACCAAACGGTCCACCCTCCAACCGTACTTTCAACAACAATCCTTCTAACAATTATGGTTGTACCAACAATCTTGAAGGATTGATGTCAAAATTCATGGCATCTCAAGAAGCTCGCATATCTAAGTTAGAAGCCGTTTTCAAACAAAAGCAAAGCGAGATGACTACCAAAATTGACGCATTGTTGAAAGTTCTTAATGACCGAGAAATGGGAGCACTCCCAAGCGACACGGTCAAGAATCCGAAACTAAACGTTAATTCCATATCTTCAGTTTCGTCACCCACTTCGTGTCCACAATACTACTCGGTTAAATCAACGAGCACGTGTTTCAAACAAAACCAAATTCTTCAAAAGGACCAATCAAGTAAAACACCCGATATAGAACCGGTCAAAAGTATAGTTGAAACACCTCTTACGCAAGACCTTAACGATGAATTCAAGGAACTTCACCTTGAACGCCCCGTCATTGATGTCTTAGCGCGTGCTCCTTACTATAGTGCCCTCCTAGAAAAATATGAGAAGTTTAAACTAGGTAAAAATGGGACCGCCTTCGTTCAAAACAAGTTGCCTAAAAAGCTTGATGATCCGGGTATATTTGTTTTGCCTTGTAAGATAGGAAGATCCGAAGCTTTCGACACACTAGCCGATTTAGGGTCAAGCCTCAACTTGATTCCCTTATCCTTATTCACCGCTCTTAAGCTAGGAAAGTTAGAGGAAACTGAGGTATTGATAGGGCTAGTGGATGGGAGTATTACCCACCCGGTTGGAATGATTAAGGATGTAGTTGTTCACGTAGGAAGGTTAACTATATTAGCGGATTTTCACGTCCTAGACATGGTTAGTGACACTACATGCCCATTATTGGTAGGAAGAGGATTTTTAGCAACCGCTAGCGCCATGATAGATTGTAAGGAGTCTAAGATAGCGGTAGGTGAAGGCGATACTTGGTCGGTGTACGATGTAAAGAAGCATAGTTATGATTGTGATGATGAACCGACACCGCATTGGGTAGAGATGAATAGGAGACCGTCTAGATATGGACCTTGGATAGAAAGGAACTTCATAGGACCTCAATGCCCATTTTATCTAGAAAAAGATTTCATTGAGAAAACACATTCGGTGGAACAACTCATAGCTAGAGACGAAGAGCTAGATCCCTTTGAGGACCCCTTAGTCTTTAGGAAGATGATTGAGTTCTTGAGCGTAATGCCTATTAATATAGAGATGAATAAGTGGAAAAGAGAGGGAGACAAGTGTAAATGGAGGTGGGACAAGCCACCTAAAGAAGGTGACGGATCATGGCATATGAGGATGACTTTGTATGATCCGGATGGAGAAAAGTTCGAAAGGTCATACCATACTAAGAAAACCGATAGGAAATTGAAACCTAAGTTTGATCCCAAAGATGTCCTCAATAAGGAACTCACCCGTATCACGTAGTAACCCATGACCTTGAGTCTAGCTACAAGACTCATAAATAAAGAAAAGCGCTTCTTGGGAGGCAACCCATGTTTTGTGTGATTTTATTTTGTTTGTTTGTTATTTGCTTCCGTATGCATGCTTTATTTTTATTGTTGGTAGATCATGTTTCTCAATTAAATAGTGGAAATACTTTACTTTGTTGTTTTGGCCTAGTCTTAACTCCACCTAAAAGTATTTTTGCAAAAGATAAGTGTAAGGGGAACCCCAAATATGTTTTTAAGAAACAAACCGATCATGATTCTCTACAATATTAAATGAACATGTATATTCATATTTGTTAGAGTCAAATGCTTGTATTGAGTCATAATGAAGTTTTGCAGGATTTTCCAGGAAGTGAGACCAAGTTTTTCCAGAAATTTTCCGGAAACTTAACATAAGAATTTCTGCAGGTCACTTCTGACGGCGTCACGAGTTAACTCTTGACGGCGTCACGTGTAAAAATATGGAAATTTTACCGGTTTTGTTTTTCTAACAGAGTCTTATGGTTTTTGTGAATTATTAAGTTTTATAATCTCCAGAAAATCTGCAAACTTCATTCCACAAGCATTATATCTTATTTTGTTTTCTAAGATTTAATAACTTATATAGGTTGCCGCCGATTTTATGCGAGGTTGTCTTGTCTATTTCTCAGGATTTACAGTTTATGTATGACAAGAAGATGATTTATATTCTGGAAGGGAAGCTTTGATTGTTCATTTTCTTGGAGGAAGATTTAACCTGGCCACCTTATTATCCATACCGAGCGAATCAGAGAGTATTTGATTTCATTCTTTTTACTTTTTCACTTTTACATTCTTTACTTGAACATTGGGGACAATGTTCATCTTAAGTGTAAGGGGAGGGTAAAATGATGATACCTTACATATGCACTTTCGCTTGAGTTTGTTTTGTTTAATAGTAGATGTGTAATAAAACTATGAGAAATACTTGTTAGTGCAATTTTAGCGCCAAATTTAAAATTTTTTACAACATTTAGGAGTGAAACTTTAGCCATAGCAAGCGTCTCATGGATAGGAGATTGTATGACTAGCACAAAACCGTATATTCAGAAAAATTTTCCACCCAAAAATGTGAGGTTCGCCTTTAGATTTGATAGGAAAAGCATTTACTATTAGTGCTTATGAGTGTACCGGTAGCATTTAGATTCTAGAACTTGCGTTAGTGATGCATCCCGAGAC
>JARVZY010008099.1:0-20322 GCA_030686995.1 Artemisia argyi | reverse complement strand
GATCTCACCAGCGAAAGCTGACTTTTAGCACGTTTTCTCAGGTAATTAAGTGATGCTCTATGGATGCTTGGGATTGGAGGCTTGGCATTTGGCACCGGTTATGGATCTGTATTTCTAAAACTCTGATAACTATTGTGGACCTATATATTATATCTTTTGGGCCTGACTTTGGATGATTTTGAGATAAATGTACACTTTAAAACCCCGCGTGGTTGTATTTTTATTATGTTAACTTATCTCGTTCTTTCATGACTTTGAATGGATACCAATCCCCGTAGCACCCCGAAAGCTTGTTGAGTCTTCCGCTATATCAAATTTTGGGGGTGTTACAGATTTCATCCCCAAAATCATCAAAATATGTATCATAAAGCTGCTTAATTGTATTCCGGGAAACTTGTTTCGAATCTTCCTTGTAATGCATGAATGTATCTTTTTTCTGTCTGTTATTGTCAACCTATAACATACACGTAAGAAACAAAACAAAAGAGGCATCACACCTGCAAAATATTATGAGTTCAAGAAGAAAATATATATTAGGGTTTGAGAAAAAGAGACGACTTTTTTTTTACCCGGATTTTTTTTAAATCTTTATATATATAACTAATGAAATATATATTTACGGAATAGATATTATTGTTGAAATTCATTTCGGAACATTATAGTTTTGGCTTTGGAGTATGTAACAAAAAAATTAAGTTGGTCTAGTGGTAAAAATAGTTACTAACATAAGACCAAGAAGGTCTTTAGTTCGAATCCATGCACATGGTTTTTGTAAAAAAAATAAAAAACCGGATTTTTAAAAAAATACAGAATGTGATGACATGGCTGATAGTGACTTACTGGGCATTGACTAGGCAATGAGGTGGCATATTCTTCAAATGCCTCCTGTTATATATATATATATATATATATATATATATATATATATATATATATATATACATACTAGACGAATACCCGTGCATAGCAACGGAATTTTATTACGACAGATCGTTTAGTGATAAAAGAAAGTTTATGGGTTATAAATGAAAAATAATAAAAGTTAGGGGTGGCAAATCTTGCCCAATTTGTAATTTTTGGACGATTTTTGACACTTTTTTAAAAGTTTTGGTCGTTTTTTGCCCCATTGCATTTATTTAATGGGCTCTTACAGGCAAAAGATAAAAACAATTGGTTTATGGGCTTTCGAATCACACAATTCAACTTTCAAGCAATTACTCTCATTTTTTTTCCGACCAATTTTCTTGTCACTGGTAACTATAAAGCATTCCAACTACTTTAATTTTAATTTATCTCATTTATTAACTATTTTATGCATAATTATTTAATACTCTAATTAATTGATAGATATATTTAATTAGTTGCATTTTTATTCATTTAATACTCTATTTTGTTTTTTTAAGAAAAAATAATTAAATATAGTTAAGACTTAGATGCTTGATCTTTTTTTACCAGATGAATTAAAGGGGTTTTTAGGACTGTTCCGAATGTTTTTAATAGTTGAATTATAATTTGCTCGTTTTAGCCCGTGCCCGTTTGGCCCGATTTATAATTTGTCCGTTTAGCCCGTGCCCGTTTTAACCCGTGCCATTTTAGCCTGTGCCCGTTCCCGCCCGTTTTGCCACATCTAATAAAAGTTTGAAGATTTAGGGATTAAATGTGTTGACTTATTGACTTTGTTGACTTATTGACTTTGATACTTAAGCTCATGTCAACATAATGTTTTGAAACCCGGTTGAACCGTTCCGGTCGAAAAATGGGTCGATTTAAACCGAGTCATGCTTTTAATAACTGAACCCGTCGTGTCCAGTTTTCAAAACTATATGTTTTTCCCAGTTGAACCCGTTGGTCCGGTCCAGTTTTCAAAACTATATGCAACATCAACTTGTTAGCTTGTATAAAGTTTTGTGTGTTTTATTAATTTGTATAATGTATATAATAACATATACTTTTCATTTTAGGGTGTTTTAAAAATAACATTAATTAGTGTGTTTAATTATTTTATATTTTATATTATGTTGTAGCTTGTTTAAATTGTATATTGTGAAAATTTTATTGTACTTTTTATAGTAAGGGGTGTTTTAATTGATTGTTTTTAATTTGATATAGATGCTTTTAATTGGTTGTACCATATGAATAAATTATTGTAATTTTAAGTTATGGGGTATTTTAATAAAATCATTAATTACACAATTCATTTTCTCTCACCCTTGTAGTATAGAAGGGCAAAATGGGGATTGACTGAAAATTCAGTTTTCCACTTTTCCCCTTTGACTAAATCTACATTATAAGTAGTTAAGATATATATATATATATATATATATATATATATATATATATATATATATATATATATATATATATATATATATATATAGGGGCTTTATTTTCAGAACCCCGTTAAGTGCGGGAACTGCGAGAACTCCAATTTTGCATTAGAAAACATGTATGTTCACATAAAACATGTATGTTTTCTTACATACACCTTAATACACATGCCTGCGTATTAAGGTGTATGTAAGAAAACATACATGTTTTATATGAACATGCATGTTTTCTAATGCATAATTGGAGTTCTCGCAGTTCCCGCACTTAACAGTGTTCTAAAAATAAAACCATTTTGCATTGATTTGTTGCACTTAACATGTTTTTATATGAACATGTATGTTATGCATATATGTGTATTAAGGTGTATTTAAGAAAACATACTTGTTTTATATGAACATGCATGTTTTCTAATGCAAAATTAGAGTTCTCGTAGTTCCCGCACTTAACAGGGTTCTGAAAATAAAGATACACTATATATATATATATATATATATATATATATATATAGTGTGAGGTTATTTTCAGAACCAAAAGAATTGCGAGAACTGCGAGAACCATTTTTAACCAATCATTTTGATGAGTCACCAAATATGTATATATTTAATAAAATTTATCACATAAGGGTAATATAGGAACTCTAAATTTTCATCAGTTACATATCAATTCCCTATTATGATGGGATTGCATAATCACACTCGCAACCATATATACTCCAATATTTAGGGATCTATTGCTCGTCTCTTTCAATTGCGCCTCCAACATAAACTGGTAAACCATCATCTTTAAATTTATTTAATTCATTATCATTATCATATGCACAAAGATATTTAATATATTATTGTTTGTATGAATTTAAAAATAAAAAAGGAAGAAGGAGAGGATGCCTATTTTCACGTCTGATTCATTTTAAGGTTTATCAATTGTTTTGGTCAACATGTTTGTCATATGCGTATTCAGTTTTTATATGGTATTCGTTCTTGGTCATTTTTTCGCTTACAAAACGTTTCGATCTGCATGTTGGTTTTTAAGATGTATTGGTTCTTTTGCTAATGATCTTGGGTTGCTTTTCATCGTGATATATGTAAATATTTGAGGTTCGATTTACATCAAAACTAAAATATTGTTTTTGATTTTGTATTATTGTGAACCAAATTGATATTTATTGTCATTATTTTTTGGTTTGATCTAATTTCGAATGCATTTGATTTTTTTTTTATCTAAGGTTAGTGCGTACGTTTCAAAGATCTTTTTTTCTTAAATCGGATATGATAAGATGATATAGACAATAATAAATAAATAAAATTGTATAAACGTACTTCATTAATAAGTTGGTATAAAGTGAATGCATTATTTTCGAAATAAGTGGCCATGTGAGGATTGAGGAATGCGCTTATATGTACTTATGTAGTAATTATGAGGAAACATATATGCACTAGTCTAATTTTTGGAATTCCTTTTATATTACTATTGCCTAGTCACTATATTTTTTAATAATTGTTTGGAGCACATGTGTTTTCTAATTGAGATTAAATTAATAGAAGTGTGTTGTGTATATGTGTTTTAAAGTTGATATAAAATTAATGGATAAGTGCATATGTATTTTCTAGTTGATACAAAATAAATACAAGTGTGCGCATATGTGTTTACTAGTTAATACAAAATAAATACAAGTGTTTGCATATGTGTTTTCTAGTTGATGCAAAATAAATACAAGTGTGTGCATATGTGTTTTATGGCTGATACAAAATGAATACAAGTGTGTGCATATGTGTTTTCTAGTTGATACAAAATAAATACAAGTGTGCATATGTGTTTTATCGCTGATACAAAATAAATGCAAGTGTGTGCATATGTGTTTTATGGCTGATACAAAATAAATACAAGTGTGTGCATATGTGTTTTCTAGTTGATACAAAATAAATACAAGTGTGTGCATATGTTTTTTATGGCTGATACAAAATAAATACAAGTGTGTGCATACAAGTGTGTGCATATGTGTTTTCTAGTTGATACAAAATCAATACAAATATGTGCATATGTCTTTTCTAGTTGATACAAAATCAATACAAGTGTGTGCATATATGTTTTAAAGTTAATATAAAATCAATAGATGGGTGCATATGTATTTTATGACTGGCATGAAATCAATAGAAGAGTGTACGTATCAATAGAAGAGTGCATATGTCTTTTCTAGTTGATACAAAATCAATACAAGTGTGTGCATATATGTTTTAAAGTTAATATAAAATCAATAGATGGGTGCATATGTATTTTATGACTGGCATGAAATCAATAGAAGAGTGTACGTATAAATAATAACGGTCTAATGTAGTATAGGAGTTATTCACGTATTCACATCAACTAAAATAGTTGTTTATATAATGATAGCTAGTTTCAGTGTACATGTAGTAAAACTAATGCACATGTATCATATTTATTTTAGCGATTGAAACATAGATCATGTCATTGTCATGAGTTACTTTTAATAACTTTTGTGTATGTTTTTGAATACTATGGTGCTTCAATTTTGTATTTTACGAACCAGGGCACATTATCAATCACCATTAACAAAAATATCAAGTTATTGAAAACACGAAGACGAAGATGCTACATTTGTGCATGACTAAAATAGGTGATATGTGAAACCTAATTCGCAATGGATGTCTAATATAAAATGAAGAAGAAACAAAAGATGTTGCACAAGTGCTACAAGAAACTTGAAGCTTCATGTTTTTCTATGTGGACGCGCAACAGTACAAGAGCAACATTCAATAATTGTAGCCTTAATGAGTAAAAGGATTATTCTGTATATATGCAAATGTGCATATGTTAGTGAAATTATATATAAACTTGCTACCAGATTAATATTCATTTGAAATTAGTGTATAAATTTATTTCTTCTTTAATATATTGAATTTGGGTCCTATCTGGTTTATACGGAGTAACATTTAATATATGGTAAATACATGTGCATGTAACGCTTTCTCAAGTGCATGTCCATTATTTATTGAATAAATTATTTCTTCTTTAATATATTGAATTTGGGTCCTATCTGGGTTATACGGAGTAACATTTTAATATATGGTAAATACATGTGCATGTAAGGCTTCCTCAAGTGCATGTCCATTATTTATTGAATAAATGAGCCCAGTTTAATAACAAAACATGTACACAAAAAACGATTAACATTCACAACCATAAAAATATTTAAAACAAGTAATCCTAAAATTTTGGACGCAACATAATGTGCAGTTACAAGTAAATATATTTTAAAAAGATAAAAATGTAATATTACAAATGTACCCTTTTGTAATTAAAAATACATAAATAATTAGAAATGCTGACTCACTAAAATGATTGGATATAAATGGTTCTCGCAGTTCTCGCATTTTATTTGGTTCTGAAAATAACCCACCCCTATATATATATATATATATATATATATATATATATATATATATATATATATATATAACCAAATAAATTGCGAGAACTGCGAGAACCAATATCAACCAATCAGATTTTTTTGCATATTTACTTTTATTATTTAATTAAAAAGGGTACAATAGTAAAATTACATTTTTATTTTCTTTTTAATATTTTTAATTACAAAAAACGTTTTTTAGTTTCCTAACATTTAGGATTTTTTTTTACATGATGCATGATTTGAGAATGTAAGATGCATATGTGTTTTTTTGTATAATCTATTGTTAAATCGCGTAAATCATTTGTTTTCGGATTTTTTTTCCTTTTTTCTTTTCAGCATTTATGTTTTCTAAAAGTGAGGTGCATATGTGTTTTTTTTAAAATAATGTGTTTTGGAGTACAATTCTTTAATATTCAAAACTTAAAACCAAGAACATAAACAACATACAAATGTCTAAAAGAAAACGGAAGTACAATATATTGATTATACATGTATACACTAATAATAATTAACGCAATAAGAGACTCTCGTGATCTTGTATATACATGTTGCAGTATATGCACATGTATTTTTCCTCATTGGCCACTCTCGATCTCTTTGTATGCATATGTGCATTTGAGTTCGTCCATATGCCCTTATAATACGTATGTGCACTCTTCATATTGCTCATTATACATGTAAAAAAATTGACAAATAATAGGCGAATTATTTAATCATAACAACTAACAAAACACATGTGCACAAAAGGAACAAGTTCATGAAACTGTAAAAACACATATGCATAGAAGTTTTCAAATTCACCAAAAACTATAAAAACACATATGTACTCACTAACACATATGCACAATTTGTTCACGAGAGACCATTTTGAGAAATTATATACAACTAGTAAGACCAATCCAAACAAAAATATGATGAATGATGTCATGGTGCGGGTATAATGGCAATAAATAAAATTATTACCCGACCAACCAATTCTTTATGCCAAAAAAAATACAACTAGTAAGAGTGTAAGACCAATCCACTCAATCTGTTTTTACGAAATAACAAATGATGGACCAATAAGTAAAAAATATAAAAAAAGATAGGATAATTAATACACCAAAAAATGATACAAACTTGCTCATATCAGTATAGAATCGAAACTCAATCATTCAAGCAAACATAATCCAGTACATAAACATTTTTTTCAAGCAAAGAAAACAAGATCTATATAAACTAAAATATAAAACCTCAATATGGGTTCTTGTAGGTGTTAGTAACAGATAATTATATCTCTTGAGGCAAAAACTAATCCCTCCATTCCGATATCAAATCTCAAAGGGAAAAATTATTTGTAAACTAAATACCATTTTTTATATCAACAACTCTCATGAAATTCAATAAACAAACAAAATTTACCTTTATCTTTACCTTCGACTGAACAAAGCAATACATTAGATGGCAAAGATAGTAGGACCTTAAATCAAATAAGTTCACATGTATATTTATCTTTGATTCAATATACTGAGAAACAAAAAACGATCACAATTGTTGCCGTTTTAATACCATTCGATAATAACACCGAAAAGAATAATAATGCAAACTGGATCTAATTCAAAAAAACAGAAATAACACCATCATCCGGATTGTTGCTCGTCATTTTGAGGATTGAAGAATCACATGAGAAAACTCAAAGATTTTATTGTGGGATGTTAGGGGTGGCGACTGAGATTTGGTTGATGTGAGAGGAGGCAGTTACTAGGTTAAAAAAATGGAAGAGATGTAATTTATGAATAAAATGAATTATGCAGTTTTTTTAGAGTGATGCGAAATTACACAAACACCCTTCCATCCTTTTTGAAATGTAACTTGATATTTAAGTTTATTACTATTATGCCATCAATATTCCAAGCCATTGATCAAAAAACAAATGGATCAGATTGGTTCTCGCAGTTCTCGCAATTGTTTTGGTTCTGAAAAGAACCTCACACTATATATATATATATATATATATATATATATATATATATATATATATATATATATATATATATATATATATATATATATATATACGGGAAGGTTAATGTGAGAACTTTCTTAAAGTTGTAAAAATGAGAACTATTATAAAATACTGTTAAAACATTGATACATAACCATTTAAGCAAAGATGGACCAAAATATTATATATTAATACAAGTAAACATTAAATCGACTAATAAATAACTCATACATGAGAAACGGATTACTGATACACAATTAAAATTTTGATACATATACAATAAAATCTCAAAAAACTAATTTCTTATAAATAAATTGATACACCTAATACACAACAACAACTAAAAACTTGATAAATAATACTAAACCTTGATACACATTACACGTTGAATCAAAGTGTATCACTTAGTTTACGCCAATTTTGATAAGAAAACCCATCAAATATTTAATAATTTTAGTTGTAATTAATTATGTTTTTATTTTCTTTTAAATTGAATGTCATTTGTGAGATTTTGGTTGGTTCTCATTTTTACAACTTTAAGAAAGTTCTCATTTGATCTCAATTCTATATATATATATATATATATATATATATATATATATAGTGAGACTTTCTTACGAGAACCATTTTATCTGCGAGAACTGAGAGAACCAAAAAAAACATACATGCACGACTTCAATAATTGTATTTTTGCACATATGTTCTAAAAACAGCATACATGTTTTAAGAAAAAGATAGTTGTTCTAAAGAATTTGATAAGAAATTGGAAATACAAAATTTTTCTTCGAAGGTGTGCATGTATGTTCTTATAAGGCGTGCAACGACAATATTGCGGCCGTGTGTAAGGTTTTTGTGATAAAAGAGGATGAGTTCATGATGATATTGAAGAACATTGGTGGATACTTACGATTATTGATGATTTGCATGTATTTTTATTTTATTTTAAAAGGCGTGCATGTATGTTTTTGGTGGTCTCTCAGTTCTCGTAGATAAAATGGTTCTCGTAAGAAAGTCCCCTATATATATATATATATATATATATATATATATATATATATATATATATATATATATATATATATATATATATATATATATATGTATATATATATATATATGTATATATATATATATATATATATATATATATATATATATATATATGTATATATATATATATGTATATATATATATATGTATATATATATATATGTATATATATATATATGTATATATATATATATACATATATATATATATACATATATATATATATACATATATATATATATACATATATACATATATATATATATATATATATATATATATATATATATATAGATATATATATATATATATATATATATATATATATATATATATATATATATACTAGCTTTCAAAGCCCGCCCGATGGGCGGGCATGACTTATAATTGTCGTTTTGAAAAAAAAAAGTTAACAAAAAATAAGATATAAACGTACCAAATTTTTTATTGAATGCATTCAGAACGAAAAGAAAGAAACTATTTTCGAATATGAGAGAAAAAAGTTTCAAAGTGGTACGCAAGAACAAAGTGTCAAAGCACAGCCCGTTCGATCGCAGAGAAAGCCTTATAAATATTGTTAAAAAAATTAAGTTTACAACAAATAATCTATATGTATAACCAACACTCGAATGAGTCTATAAACTATGTTAACTCAAAATCTATTCTCAACATAATCCTCTCATTCTCTACTCACATTTCATCCTTTTCAGCACTTGACACCCATAAGTTCTTCAAGAGAAAATTCTTCTTCTTCCATGATCTATCCGTCTTTGTCGTCCCATGGTTCAGTTTTCACGACTGTTGGTGTCCTTTCCAACGGTAGGGTACCCTTTCCACCGAGTCCAACCGCTTTTACAAAGTCACTGAAAATTTAAACACGGGTCATGAGATTAGTTGACATGGGCGTATTTGTATAATTGAAAAGAAGGAAGAAAAATACTCACATGATAGCAAGCACCATGTTGAACAACCCTGCAACAAAATATGCGGTATAAATACTTGGCTCAAAAAGTAAAGGCGGGCATGACTTATGAATATCGTTTGTATATTTTTATATAGCGAACGATGGGTGGTAAATAATTGTAGGGATATTTTATAGTTTTGCATAATAGTTGTTATGTTTTTATTTTATTTATTTATTTATTTATTTTTTGTATAAGTGAATGAAATTTTTTGGCTTTATCATTTAAAACAATTGGGATTTTTTTTTAATTTTTTTTTTTCCTTTTCCTTTTGATGAGTTGCATGCACATATATAACTTTCAATTTTGCTAAAATTGAGATGGTAACATACTTGAAATCTCCATTTGATTATGGTAAAATAATTAACATGAATTTTTTGCTATTATAGTTTTTTCCATATATCAAATCCCTATAACTGAATGATGAATAAGGACTTACCAGAAAAGAGCAAAATTGGCACGACTAAGGGTGATAAGTGTCAAACATCTAAATGATGTCAAACTGAGAATTATGAATCTCACTTCAATACTGAAAGTGTCACACTACCATTAAAAGTGAGAGGTAATGCTTTTATAAACGTAAACCTACCAAATACATCCAAGATATAAACAATTAGTTGCAGGTTAGCTTCATGTCCAACCCATTGATCCCACATTAAGAAAATGCAAGTCATACAAATGTATTACGAGTGTTTCTATATATTCCTAAGCTAAAATTATAGCGTTTCCAATCTTGAGCACTCAACCGTCCCTTCAATTGCGTAGTTGAGGTGTTCACTTTTAAAGCTTTCACTGATCGGGGCTTCATCATAGTTTCAATTGGTTCACTTTCTTGTGTCGCATCTTCTTGGTTGATTATGGGTACCTGATAAATGAAGGATTGCAAATTTGATTATGGACTAAAACTATTAGTGAAGGCCCATTATTCATGATGCGCTGCTATCATTTAATGAATGAATGATTGTGATCATAATGATACTTGGACATCAATGGTAGGATTACCTAATAACAAAAAGGAAACTACGTCTTAAGACACATTTTCATTCTCACTGTCAAATCAATGACTTAAGACCACTTAGATATTTCCTAGGGATCGGGATAATCAGAAATCATAAAAGATCTTCCTATCAATAAACAGAAAATAAGATCTTCCCATCTTAGAAGGAAAATGTTATTAATCCCAATAAGATAAGCGATTCGTTGGACTAATAAATTACCTTACAGTGACATGTCCTAAGATCGTGTTTGTAGTGACGTGTCACGGTGATTCATATCCTCAGCAATAACTAAGCATTGGGCTCTTCTTGAACTTATTCTTTGCTATCTAAAAAGAGATCCAGGACACCTCTTCATAGTAGAGATTTCGGGCCTCCTTCAAGTGCCTTAGTTGTTCACCACTACCTTGTTCTCTTATTAGCCGATCAGTTTATTCCAGCTCACTCGTATTAGCCGATTGATCTATAATAAAAATTGAGTCGATGGGTTACATTTATTTTTGATTTTGAAATCGACTAATCATGTAAACCTAACAATGTGACTCTCGTAATGGCACAACTTGATGTATAGGGTACATGAAAGAATATAACTACATGAGATAATCCATCAACTTTCAACTCCAAGAAAATCTGCAGTGCAGTAAATATGGAATGTTAGCATTCTGTTGTAGAAAAGTGTGGCGTGTAAAAGTAACTACCTCTGCATTCACTTGTTCAGGATTCTCATATAACATACTGCCTTGAAGAAAAAACTTAGTTATTTGGCCTCAAAAGTCCCAAATATTCAACTGTAATATATTTGAAGTCATTTAATAAATCCGAAAAGAGCATAACACAGATGAAAAAGGTCAAATATCAAAACTCACTCACCACACCGGAGTTTACTAAAAATATTTGGCAGGATTTTTTTAACGCTCATATTGCCCTGAACAACAAACACTGAACACGGATAAGAATATTATGCAAACCAGATACGGGTCATCGACAAAACTTACAATATCAGGAGAATAACCATGTACCTTTTGGCTAATCCTCACAATCAATGATGTTTTTGCTCCGGAATTTGAAAGACTTACTTGCAAGTCTTCTATGGCAACGAAGTTGCCAACATTTCTCGTATCATAATGCCTGCATAACAGACCATATTATTATCCGGAAATAATACGGATCATAAGGCAGTTCAAGGTTCACCAGATGCACACAAGTCACCTGAAATCGTGATGTTAGAAAGATAATTTTGGAAATATTATGGATAGTATATCATAATGTCAATTGTTTTGACATGGATGCCCTAAGCACCTGTGTCAAATTTTCATATGTTGTTTTCCTTTACCTTGCATATCGGTTGATTAGGATATCCTAGATACATAAGCAGGTTTTCGCATTTGAGAACAAAATGAACAATTTTTTTCAAATGTAGGTACTCCATGTCAATCACTGCATCTTGAATTTTCGTGTGCAGGTGTACATGTATTTTCAGTGAACTCGTTTGAACCAGGAAAGGTTGTAGTCATATTGTGACCCGTTGTTTCTCTAACTGGAGAAGTGTGTGTAGTATGAGAGCTATAGCCGGTGGCAAAATCCAAGGGTTTAACCATTGACGGCTGGCCTATAGATGAATAAGACATTTATGTTGGTCATCTTACTACTTGCACCCAAAAAAATAATAATACGACACCAACCCACAAAAGATTATGGAGTATGCTGATAAGATGTTATACAATGTTGACGCCCACAAATGGCTGTTTCAGGTGCCACAATAGCAGCATGCTACATCCACATTGCATCTAACAAATTTACAAAATCATTATTTAGTCGGTTTTGATGGTAATCTTGCTACATGCACTTGGACCCAATCTTACTCTAAACACAAAACAACAGCAGTGTATTTCTATGTCGTTGATGGCCACCAACAAAGGGAAAATGTCATTCAATGATCATCCTTTGGGTTACAATGACAAGGGAAGTTTGTTTTTCGTTGATAGTGGACCAACGTTGAATTAAGTTTGTAATAACCTTCTTAGCATTGTTGTGATCAATGTTATCTGCTCGTTGTACATAAAAGTCAAATTGCTATTTATGACAACCAACTGGAATGCTTGAAATTGAGATTTAGGAAAGCCAATAAGCTCACTACTTTTAGGGGGTGTTTGGGTTAGCTTACTTTATGGGCTTATCGACTTACTTTATTGGCTTATCTGCTTATTGAGATTTAGGAAAGCTAATAAGCTCACTGTTTTTGGGCTTATTAGGTTATCCACTTAACCTTATGGCTTATTTAATCCATTAGCTCAAATGGGTAAGCCAAAAAATAGTCTTATTGGCATTCCTAAATATCAATAAGCTGATCAGCTCATAAAATAAGTGTTGTGGTTCTTTCCTATTTTGACCAGTGAAATAGCCCTTTTCAACCCATAACCATTGCGACCATTTACCCAATCGTCCACCCTACCATCTAGCCACCTGAAGATTGTGATTATAAAAAGTTAAAATTATTCTAACAGGAGCTCCTTAGACCTCTCTGTTCAGTGGTTTGAAACAGACAGATCCATCTTTAGAAGCATATGCAAGACCAAAGCCTACAACCTAGATCACAGGTTAAAACGAACACTTGAATAAATATTTAAAGGAAGACAAAGTAGAGTCCAATAATTAAGATCATTTACAACATTATGGTACCTTTCTGATGAAATTCTCATTAAGTAATATATTACTGGACTTGAGGTCTCTATGGCACAAAGGAATGAAGGTATTCCTGAATGCAAAATGATTTAAACATGACAAAAAAAATGTTTTATAAATAAAGAGAGTAATTCGTATAAAATTTTAGTTGGCTGTGATTTTTCTGAGCATTTGCCACGCCAATTGCAATTTGAATTCGGATTAAACTCATGTCAAACAACATAAAAATATATATTATATCGAAGGTTGTTCCATCATTTGGAGAAAGTAAAAAGATACATGGATGCTAATTTTGGCCTAAAGGCTAGAAACTTAGTATTACTTAACCATCGTATAAAGGTTCGAGATATATGGTCGAGGACATTTTGGCTTAAGAAAACAACCCCTATTTGTTCCTTTTGGGCATAATCTATTTACGGCCTATACGAGTCATTAGATTAGGTGATATCTTCTTCTTCTTCTTCTTCTTCTTCTTCTTCTTCTTCTTCTTCTTCTTCTTCTTCTTCTTCTTTATTTATTTATTTTTTTTTATATTTTTTGTCATTTTCTAAATATGCAATATAACTTCATGTGTAGAATCAAGAACCTAATATCAACGTTTTGAATATAGCCAATACACTGATAATTTTGTTTGTTGGATTAATATTGCTATTTTATTTCCTTACCTGAGGTACTTCCTGGTTGGTAGGAGGGTTGATGATCTTCTTAGATGTGCTCTGATTTTAGCTTACATAAGACACCGCAAATTGCACCGATCCTTGTCATTTTCCAGAATGTCCCATGCCCTTGTAGCAAGCTGTATAAAATAGTTCCCATAATCTCTAATAAATGTTTCTACTAAATTCAACTTCCATAGCTTCTTTCAACTTGATCCTTTATAACTGCAGAATCAATATCAGGCCCTGTTCGACCTGCACGTTGGTCAGCTGTTGCCCGACTGACTGGGAACACCTGAAGAGCATCCATACCCATTCTAGGGTTATACACCTTCATTTTACCATACCCCATATGAATCACATAATAAATACCATCAATTGTTTGCGATGTTTCTGCTATGTTTGTAGCCACGATGCATTTGCAGGCACCATCCTCAGGTTTTTGGATGATTTTGGCTTGTAAGTCGGCCACTTTTTCACATTAAACCTATTTGAAATTTTTGGCATGTTTTAGTGGTCATGGTTAATGTTTACAAACCTGATCGCTAACAGCAACAACATCAGCAACAAATTCTCCAAACACCCAATAGAGTGCCTTGTAAACAACAATTCTGTTTACAAAATATAAGTGATCAGGATATAAATGTCAATAAAAATTATGTTATAAAATTTATTAGAAAGGGCACAATTCACCTTGCGAGCCATTCCGCTTGCTTTTGTATTCAAATGGAACTGTCATGCATAACAATAACAATAATTAAGAAAGACGGCAATAATAATTAAAGAAGTTGTTGTTAGGATCAATGGCAGCTAATTAAGAGACAAGAAATTCATGCATACTTGTGCTTAGAGTTAGTTGACACTTTTTTTGAGGAGGTGCAACATTGACCTAAAACAATGAGCAAAACAAAAGATAACAATTATACTGAATGATCAAATTATTGAAACACACATATGTTGTAATCAAGTAAAAAATAAGCACACAAAAGTGCCAATTCAACATCAGGACATGTATATCATTTGGTATTGGCAATCTTGACATAGTCCAAAAATTTGTAATTAATAGATATACTTAAAACATTAATTGTCACTGCCAAATATAGACATAGGCTTGAAAATGTGAACTCCTTAGTTGTGACAAGTGAAAAATGATTATGTGAGAGCAGATCATAAAGCAAATGAAGCTAAGAAAATCTCACCAGGGTGAAAAGCTCTCGGGCAATTATCACAACATAGAAGTTCCCCTACATCAGCACATATCGAACAGAGATCGTCATTGTCATGTGAAGAGAACTTCCTGGTGGTTTGTGAGAGTCTTATTGACATCTCATGGAGAGACACGCCATTGGATGTGTATATATGTAAATAACTGCCCCAATAAAAAAATATCACATATCACAAGACGAATGATAAGGAAACATGATGAGATCATGACACTAATTCAGGTGTCAACTGCCAAATTAGATAAAACAATCTCCTAAATAAGGTAAAAACAAAAACTCACGGTTTGCGACGCGAAACCCAATCAGCATGTGCTTCGAATTGTGACAATCCATGTACCTCCTTCTTACAGCAAAAGAGATAGATTTCAGACCCTCTTTTATAACCCTCCAACACTTTCTGCCAACCACAACAAATATTGGATTGTCAAGAAAGTTGAAAATATAAACCACATAAGAACTAAAAATAGCATATAGCATCAACAAGTAGAAAGCTAACACAACATATAACTGTTACCTCCGCACGAGCAAAATAAGCAAGTTCGGTTCCATCAGGTAACACATCCTCCACAAACACCAGCTTTTACATTCTCAAATCTCCACGTAAAACAAATATCAAAAATTGTGAAACAAAATTTTCTAGAAACTAATCCACCAACATATCAATAAAAGTAAAAAAGAAGAGAGTAAGTGACACAATGAGATAACTAACTTTCTAGTTATTCTTCCCTGGCCCTTGCTTCTGCTAGAACTACTGGTACTTAGTCGGGTGGTAGACTTTGAGGCAGATACTGGAGATGATGACATGAAGATATTAAATATATATATTATACAAATGAAATAAAAACACGAAGCATAGTATTTTGTTATCATTTATCTTAGACGCAAGATCATATCACACAACCTTTAAATATATGTTCCTGCCTATTGTGACATATTCCTCATACATCTTAATCCCAGCTAAAGAGACCAAAAAGCAATTGAAATTTATTATAGCAACAATGCTATTGTCAATGGGGCAATTCGCGTATTTCAGGTTCAACAAACGTAGCACAGCAAGGTTCTACATACAACCTTCTCAGCACAATAGTTGAAAACAAAGGTTCCTACTAATCTACTATGCATTTATTTTGTAACATTCATTGGGGGTAGAGTCCCTAAAAGCACTAACCTAACAAAGTAAAAAAGTAACGCCTAATTACTAATTGAAAAAATATTCTCTCACTGTTATGATTATTAACCAATAACAATATCGGTTCAAGCCAATTTCTCAATAGGGTTAAAACTCCACCAACTTGTCCAATAGGAACAAACTAACTGTCAAGGTTTCGAAACATATATATTTGTTTCTATTGACCAAGAGGTATGATTTGAATTAAAAAAAAATCCCTTTGAATCATCATTTTACCCCCACTGAATAAAAAGTGGTGATGAAAATACTCTTTTCTTCCTCATCAAATCCTTGTTAGCCGGACTTGAGTATATACATAATCATGTTAATGTACTACTACAGAAAATAACAAAAAAACAAAAATTATTAAATAGTAATAACAGTATTATGATCCAGAATTAGTAAAAAACAAAAATCATGATGCAACCTTTTGTGATAACACTTCAAGTTGTATTACAACTCCAAGATGATCAACATGTATCTGGCATGCATGGCTGTAAACAGTACCTTTAAGTTCAATTCTAAATACTAATGTGAATATACAAAAGATTAGATTAAACCAAAGCATTAATAAAATAAATTAATTAAATTATATGTCTTGTGTATGAAAATTAATAAAAACATTACCTTGTCTTCCATAATTGGCCTTGTTTTCCATAATTGGTATCATATTTGTTCGATTCCATATACGTTGCTTTTGTTGATCAATGTAGTAGCGATTTGAATCATACCATTAAGGTTTCACTAACCAACTAAGAGAATCCACTCGTAACCAATAAATATGTTGTACAAAGGTAAACGTTGGTGGAATAAATAAGACAATCCATCATACACAATATAGGGGGAGCTTGAGACTAAATATTCGTACCCAGTTTCATAACACAATGATTCCCTTAACTATTTTCAAAAAAATCAATGCCACAACATGATACCAAATTAAGATCTAATTAACATGATTATTAATGTGCATACCAACGTTTACCTCTATAGGACCCATCTCTTGATGTGGCATTGATGAGCCTCGACATGCAGCCAATCCCGAGGTGTTTGATATCTGGAAATAATTGAACATGATTGACACAAACTCGGACACAACAATAATCCAAATAGGAAGAGGAGTACCCAAGAACCTGCTTCGAATACTGGCCCTATATTTGCATCATACTATTTCCAATCAATTGTTAACCACTTCCAGACACAATAATCATTAATCAATGTAACAAATAAATATCAGTGAGCAGTTAAATGATTTAAATACCTTCACAAAAGAATCATGATGGATGATTTCTTATACAGATGAAGTTCTAGAAAATCAAATAAGAGAAAAAACATAAGTCATGTTTTAAACGATTATAAAAATTAAAAAGAAAAACATACCAATTTCAGAAACATTGTAGTAGCTTTGTTGTTTAATCGCCCTTTTTTTGTGTTTTTTGTGAATGATCTAGAGCACCATGTAGGCTTTTGTGATACATTTGATTTAGGGTTTTTTAGAAGATAGTTGGTAACAATGAATTGTGTGGGTTTTTGTCGATTTAGGGTTTTGGATATCCTACTGATACGTGATGATGATGTTGTGATGGTTTTGTCAAAATAATTTCCAACCTTATTGTTTCATGCATTATTAATTATGACTTGCAAATTACATCACAACTATTGTAATGCTCCAATGGTTGAGGTGTTCGTTTATTTGAGCCTACCATCCAAGGTTCGAGTCCTGCAATGGACAAATTTTTTAAATAATCCCGAATTTTAAGTCTTATAAACATTGCCTTGCCTACATTATCTCGAAAATAATACTACTTAGGTGGCATTAATTTGTGATGACATGGAAAATGCAAATAAAATAAATTTAAAAAATTGCTTACATGGCGACAATGTGATGACATGGCTGATGACATGGCTGATAATGAATTACTTGGCAATGAGGTGGCGTTTTCTTGAATTATCTACGTGTAACGCCTCCTGTTATATATAATGTAGAGATATATATAGTGTTGTATTATATGCAGTACCAATATTAGATACAGTACTTTACAGTACCAATTAAATCGATATGCACCATTAGATTGATTTATCAATGGCTATGATGAATTGTGCCATTAATGTAATTAATTAAAAGATCAAGGCAATGCTTGTAAATCCAAAAGGGTAATTTCGGTCTTTTGCATTATCCCTAAAAAAGTGCTAGAAAGTGATTATCTCACTTTCCATCATCTTCTCTGTAAACCTAGAAACTCACAAAAAAAAAAAAAAACCAATTGCTGTCTCAGATCCATTATTCGGCCACAGAAAAAAAATAAACATCTTCAAATTCTTTAGATCGAGCAAGCATAACGAGTATGAGAAAAATGAATTCTCATAAAGAAAAAAACCACGCCTCTCTTTTGGATCTCAACGTCGTCGGAAAAATTAACCGGACACCATTACCACTTTTTGATATGATGTATGTACACTAGGTAATATTTTGTAGTCTTTATCTTCTTTTGATTTTAATTGAATGATTGCTTATTTGGTTATCTAGGATTTGTTTAAACTTTTAGTTTTTTATGCTTTGTGCCTATTTTATTGCAATTGGTCACTGATCAATTTGACACTAATTTTTTTTAACTAATATCGATTTGACTCTATTTGTTTAGACATCCTTTTAAACCTATATGGCTTATAATAATTGATTTATCTAAACATTTGGGAAGTAGTTGATCGAAACTGTTGGGTCTCCATGAATTAGCTTGTTGTATATTTTTACTAGTTGTTTATTGTCATTTGAAACATTTGTATGTTGTATGTACTTTTTCAATTTATAATTATCATTAGTTTGATGCAATTTCGACATATTTAATCAGCCTTTTCATATTAAGCTGGTCAAATGGACCAACTATAGTAAATTTTTAATTGAAAGATGATCAAATTCTTTAAAAGGGTCGACAACCCAAGACCCTATTGTAAATCTATCTTTTCTGCTTACTTATTTCTCGTTGTCCATTTTTATCATTAATTAATTAGCGTATGTAATCACTTTTTGTAGCTAACATGATTAACTATTTAATTTTTTTTGTTTTTGATTCGGAACAGGGATCATGTTTTTGGTGCTTTAATTATGAAGCTTACGTGGTCACTGCAAACATATATGTTTTTAGAAGGCGTGGACATATGTTCTAATAAATTCTATAAGAAAGCCTCGTGTGCACCAATGTTCTTCGAAGGCGTGCATATATGTTCTAATCAATTTGATAAGAAAGTGAAGAGTTCACACATCTTTTTAAGTGGCGTGCACATTTATATTCAACAAGATATTTGTACTTGAATTGTATTTTATTTGATGAATTGTATTTTATTTGATATCGAATTTTGCGTATACTATTAATGTTCTTGGTTTTTTATTAATTTTTATAGGTTACATGTATATGTTTTTGTTTTTGGTAGGGATGAGTATTTCGAACCGAATCCCGGAACCGAACCGTAACCGTACCGAAACGGTACCGTTCCCGATATACGGTACGGTACCGGACGACGAAATAAGGAGGAAAAAAAATCAGGACCACTAATTCGGTACGGGACCGGTACCAAATCGGGAAATTCCCGAAAAAAAACGGGAAAAACCCGATTTCCCGGTACCGGTACCGGTATCCGAATCCCGTTCGGTACGGTACCGGTACCACTAATTTATGCTCGGGAAAAATTCGGTACCACCAATTCGGTACGGGTTTGGTACGGTACCGGTACCGTGCTCATCCCTAGTTTTTGGTCATGAATTTCAAAGATCAAAGAATGTACACTAGAAACATATGTGCAATTGCCATTTTAAACAAAATAAGTTTGACAAAACACATATGCACTTTCAGAA
>JARVZY010008098.1:0-20323 GCA_030686995.1 Artemisia argyi | reverse complement strand
AAGAAAGTTACATGTAAGGTGGTATTTCTACACAAACTAAACACAATTTACATTAATATAATTATTATTCGGAAAAAAAATTGGTAACACTAATAACATGGGTTGTAGCTAGGGGTGTCATAAATCCCGACCCGACCCCGAATAAGGATAATCGGGTCGGGTTACTCGGGTCCAAAATCTAACTCAAGTCAATCGGGTCAACCCGATTAACCTTAGTATGAACTAGAGTCAGGTATCAGGTTCCAATTAAATACTTTGCTATTCGGGTTCGGGTCAACCTGACTGACCCGAGTTCTTTTTTTCTTTTCTTCTTTTTTCCAGTGGTTTTATAACTGTATGTGTATGTAGTCCATCTTTATTTATTAAGGGCCCAAGTGATCAAATTAGTCCATTTAGTGTACTTGACCTATTTTTATTCTTTTTTGATATAAAAAATATAGGCATATCAAAGGTTACGTTAGTAGGAGTAGTGTGGTACACTACTTTGTTACAATTCCAACTTGATGATCTGATTTTTATTTCATTCAAGAATTGGCATTTTTTTACAAAAGGTACTACTTATTCATGGTTGATTTTGTCGTTAATTTAGTATTCTTTTTAGGCTTATAGGGTTTGAGGTTTTCTTGGATAAAGTTTGTATTTAGAACATAAATGTTTTCTTTTAAGATTTATAGGGTTTAATGCTTGTTTGTTTGTTTAAGTGTTATTCCATTAGAGACTATTTGATTATGAATATTAGTAAATTAACTAGTATCTTTATATGTTGTTAGATGTCAGACACCAACTCAATGGAAATAGATGAAGAAAAGAATGTAGAAGTTAACAATAAGAAAATGAAGGGAAAAAAGCCACAAAAGAAAAACTAAGCGCAAGGTGAAAAAATGGTCGAATGTTTGGCTAGACTTTGATGAGCAAGAGCTAAAAGAAGGTGAAACACATGCAGGAAGATGTGAAAGCTCAGTGTAAGAATTGTGATAGCATGTTTCTTTGTCATTCAACTAAGCATGGTATAAACAATCTCAAAAGACATCTATTAAGGTGCGAGCCTTACAAAGCCAAACAAAGTGAAGGTCAAACTGAACTTATGTTCGAACATGGTAATGAGAATAAAATGTTTGCATGGAAATTTGACCAAAAAGAGTGCATGTGTTGGGTTAGAAATAAGTACAAAACTAATCACATTAATTTTTGTCAAAATTGAGTTCATGGTCCTCTTACTCATGAGCAAACCAATTTGGTTCAGTAGAAACAGACAGTAATTCGGCATTTAAATATTGACCTTACTTTTGGATGAACATAACCCTATCTAATATTGTGCAATTGTGAATCATATTTATGTACAGACAGAATGCAGCACCTGTCGCAAATAGCCATTTTAAACTAGCAACCATCAACATGTTACCTTCTGGAAACATGAATCCAACATAATCCGAGCTAATGAACAAGTACATCCAACCTGAATAAGCATATATACTGATAATGGATATGTATTACAAATGATCATCTGGATGTAGATTTGCAGAAGTCATGATCAATATTTCCAATCTGTCAAAAAAAAGTTCAGTATCTTACAACTTACAATCCTATATCCAAAAGTTTCACGTCTGTATATATATCCGTTGTGAAAATTGCAAAGTGTATCCATCATAGATATTCAAATAACATGCACACAAGTCATTTCAAGTTGATAAAGAATGCATTTCCTACCCAGCAACATGTCTTAGTGCACACTATATCCTCTTCTATTTGATTTAAACTTTAAGTCTGTGTGACACAACCGTATCTAGTCCCTAGCAACATGATGAAATTACATTACTTTCTCAACAAAGCACACCATTTTACAATTCTTTACCCAAATCTTAACTCTTGTAAATACAAACCATTTTGTCTCGAATGATCTAATATCGGACAACATCAACTTTTTAGATGTCAGCCCACCAACTACTAGCTTGTCATGCCTGTTCCTTCCTACCAACAATCCTGCTTTGTGTGTTCAGTAATGTCCGACTATAGAGCTCCCGGACCATTATCATGTCAGTCAGCAAACAAAAAGATAATTTTGAGTTGCCTCCCTTAAAAACTTGAAAATATGCCATGTTAGCAAGGACAAAGAAAAATATTAGCATATGTATAACTTTCACTGTATTTGGAGCAACTATTAACTATATTATTAAAGACCATAAAAGACAGTCCCAACTTCTAGGGAGGAGAGTAAACAAGTGTCAAATTAGCGGGTCAAAACAGGTTGACTAACCCACACAAATTTCTAACTTTTTACTAATCAGATGATGTGCTTAGTTTGATTACAAAAACTGTAATACTGGAGTACCCTTAATGAGAAATCAAAACAAAAACAGCAATCATTATCCAGAACCTTTGTAGACAAGGCATCTTGCCTCTACTATTTGTGTCCCTATCACACGAGGTTTTGCATGCTCAATCCCAGAAAATGACTAACAAGGTCATTGAAGTAAAACCAGCAACTTATCAGCACCAAGCCACTTTAAGATTGAAAGAGAAATTTTCGCATTTTATACACAAATCGTCGGTTTTGCCTGGTCTCACACGGTAATCCCTCATTACATTCACATATTCTTTTTGTGACTCAACATCCATCAGCAATGCCTCGATCTTGAGGCGCCCGTGAGCAGGTAACACAACAACTTGATTTCCAATTAATTTAAATTTCTTGGTTCTAAATATTGTCGCCTTGTACTGACCTAGGAGATCATCTTTGACCACGTTGCCTCCATAAAACGCCATTATGGAGCCGCAATTCTCTACAGGATCACCGGGGTCAGACAAACGAAACGTCACCTCCATCGACGCATTTACTACTTCTTTCAGTAGAATGAAGTTCACGAGCACGTGACCAATATCACTTGAGCATCCCACACTTTGTTTTTGGTTCCTCCTCCCAAAATTTTGAGAGGGATACATTACGCTTGCCATGGAATATCAAGTAACATTGATCTTTGCTTTCACTCATAGCACGAAGTAGCAAATCAACCTCAACGGAGGACGAGTGACAACTTGTGTCGCTATCCCGAACCTGCCAAAATAAACCAAACCATATTAAAATTAATAGTATGATATTATGTTTTAATGTTAATCTGGCCTTTTAATCCGTTTATACCTGCATATATGATCATGCCCATAGTAAACTAATGTTGCATCTCACCAAAAATTTCTAACTTATGAATCTTGCGTGGTTCATGAAGCATCATAAATAACAGTTTTCTAAGCTGAAAAATACTAGTATTGTAAATGATAAAGAGAAATGAAAATGAGTACCGTAATATTCCGAGACCACCTATTTCAACAAAGAGTGAAAACATTTTTTGTCTGTACACCAAAAAGTAAAAGCATGAATAATAGATGATCTTGGGTAGAGCAGCCCTTGCCAACAATGTTCATCGCCACAAGATTGCCACCAACTGAAAAGGAAAATGAATTTGGTGTATTTAACTGGTTGGCCAGTTTCAAAGAGATGGAGAGATGTATATGAGAAAGGATGAGTAATGTGGGTGAGTTTTTTTTAGAACACTAGGGTTAATATGTTGGTGAGTTTTAAAGAGAGGGGAGATGTGGGTGGGTAGATGGTATTGAATGCAAGTTTAATAAGAGGGGTTGGATTGATGAAGAAATAATAGACGGTGGAGATTGTTTGATGTGTGAAGGTGCGGATCATGATCCGTGTGGTTTCCAATGGAGTAGTCTGATTTGTGTTTCTTCCATTCCAACTGAGCTTGAACAAACACATGTGATGCTTGTGGGAGTAGGTTGGTGCCAACTTAAATTGTGTGTTTAATGACAACTTCTTAAAGTGTATTATGATGAACTCCTCAAAGTGTTTTCATTGTGAAAAGTCTCATAAAAAAACTTCACTACTTCACCGTTTTGATGACAATTTAAACTTGAATTCAAAACCAAATTACAACTTAGTTGTTTGTCAATCAATTATTAGGTGGGAATAAATGATCTGGACTTTATAAAAATTCAAAAAACTTATATAAAATTATAGATGATAAAAGATAGAACTATCAATGTACTTAAAGCTCTTTATTTAGAGGTCATTGTATCAATTACTAATCAGCTGTTATACCAAACGATTTACGCGAGACTTTGTGATGAGATGTAACATTAGTTTATCATGCACAATAATATACATATGCTATAGTATTAGTAGCGGACCCATGAGTGAAAGTAAGGTGGTTCTTAGTTTTAGATGATGTTATATGCTGAATTGGGTGAATCGAGTCAGATGATCGAGATATAATATAACACAAATATATCATTAATAAAAAAAACATCAAACATATTAAAAAATAGGAAAATTTTAAATGTAGCTCTTAGGGCTACGTATGATACATTAGAACATGCATTATATTTTTATACCTTAATAAAACCGACTTAATGTACACCACTTTTGTATTTTTAACTTTTAAATATAGCCCTTGAGTTTACAAATAGCAAAACCTTCCAAAATATAGTTAAAGTGTGATGTTTCACAAACTCAAAACAGAAGTGCATAATCATGTCTTTACTAGTGTCAACTCTCTAGTCAGCCATTAAGCCTCCATCCGTGGTTCTCTAATCATCACTTCTCTTAATCTCTATGATTTTGCTAAGATAGCACTTAAATGGATAACATAATCGTCCGAAGTCTTTTTGTTTCCAAACGGAACTAATTATGAGTGAACAACAACCGCAATTTCTTAAATCAGAAAATTAAAGTTAGACATTTGATTTCAAAAGTACACTAAAAGTATGAATGATTCTAATTCGTAAGTCACGAGTCAACTCGACGAAGAGTCAATGACAGACTCATAAGAGTCAAGGTCAAGTAAGAGTCAATGACCGAGTGGAATCGATTCAAGGGTAATCTCACTCGTTTCGTAAGAGTTTGGCAAATGTTCTTGATTTATTGATCCTTAAAGTTAAAATAAATTGTTTGCGCTCTTTATTGCAATAGAGGACTCTACTTCAAAAAACATAATTGGGAGATCACTATTGCAGTATTGGCCACCATCAAGGATCAGTAGCACGATTCTGCCATGCATCCAGTTGTGCCATTGGTGAGCCAGAAAAGGATTAACAATAGTTTAGAATCGCAAAAAGATTCAAGTACTTTAGCATCTCAATAGACATTTGGGGTATTTGATCGAGCCTTTAAGCTATACTATATTCCTTTTAAGTTTTGATTTTCAACATGTTCCCTAATCACTAATTAAGTCCATATACGTTCGTCTATATTTTGCTACAAAGTGTACCTTTCGTCTATACCATTTGAATTTACATGTTTTTGCCTTCCTTCATTTCTCGCGTCTCAGCAGTGGGTGGTTGAAACCATACCAATTGTATTAAGGTGTTCTTAAACTAGGTTAGAGAAAAGCTAAAACAAATTTGCAAATGTTGTTTGTTTTCTGTCCTACATGTAATGCTGGTTGGTTTGTGTAGGGAGATTGTGTTTCATTTAATGTTTGCTTTGACTTTGGTGTCTGTCACTCTTGTGTTAATGGTGGTACTAGCGACTTATATGGGTAGACCACTGATGCATGTAAATGTTGATCAATTGTTGTATGAAAATGAGATTGCGTTCTTCATGTCATCACTTACTTTCTTTCTCTCTAACCTCATTCATTTCCCTATAGGAGTGGTTTGTTGAGACCATAGGTGCAAGTGTAAATGATGATCAGTTATTTTAGTGGAAATGTGATTTTTTTCTTGATGTCTTTCGTTGAAACCATACCAATTGCATGCTCTGACATTAGTTTTAAAGTTCAATTATGAGAACGTAAGCTATCAAATAAATAAACAGATGACTATGGTTGGCTTACCTTTATAACAACTAACTTTGTCTCAAAGTTATTGTGCAAAAAAATAATAATAATAATAATAAAATAAAAAGTTTATATTGAAACAACACAATCATGTGCTACTATAAAATTTTGTATTTAGCTTTGCAAAACAATTATTTTAAAACATAAGACCATCTTTAGCGTAAGTGCATAAACTCGACACCCCCGTTTAGAAGTGTAGAAACATTCATGGGTATCACTTATGACAATGTATACGCATATCAAATGGATAAAACTTATGTGATTATGTCTTTTACTACTAGTTATAACGAAATTACTTACCTCATTTCCATGACTAAATTATCAAGAACCTATCATTAACTTATTGATTCTTAAATAATAATCACTATCAAATAAGTATGTTTCTCATTATATAACAAGGGATAATAACCAACTTCTCGATTTTTAGGTTTGAGTTTCTACATAAAACTTGATAACAATCACATAGACTTTACAAACACATAATTTTCTTAGTCAGCTTATACAAGACATTTAATAATAAAATATGTAAAATGAGTTTTGGGTTTAACAAAAAGCATTGTGTCTTGAAGGAGAGTATCAACACGCGTCCCACTGCTTCCACTTTGCATAATCTTTTCGTCAAAGATAATATAGTTTGTAGGAATAAATAGATGTTTGGCTCGGTTAGCTCATGAAGCTCGTTTAACTCAAAAAGCTCGATTGGCTCGTTCGACTCGACTGATTAAACGAGCTTTCGAACGAGCTGAACCGAATATATTAGTATTTTTAAAGCTCGGCTTGTTTACTAACTGAGGAATATCTTTTGTTCGAACTCGACTCGAGTTTGATAGTTTTCAAGCTCAAGCTCGAGTAGTTCATTAAAAGCTCGACTCGTTAACACCCCTAATACTAACCACTAATCTTTATTGTATTTTAGCAAGTAACAAAAACAAACTAAAATAAGAACAATCTTATTTAGAGATGTGAACTTTTGTCTAAAAGATGAACATGTAAATCCTTGGTGCAAACTTAAACAGGATAAAGTATATTAGTTGTAACAGCAAAAGAAAAACAAAAAGGTTGGTGGAGTTAGTAGTGGGGAAAGAGAAATGAAAAGGGAATGCAAAAAATGGTGATGGTGGGTTATCAATCCTTTACCCACCAATTTACTCTATAATGGTACATTACCCATTCTCAAGTAATCATTATATTACTTAGCTCCAACCAAGTATCTTTAATCATTACCTTTCCCATTCTCCACCCTCCTGAGTCTTCAATTCAAAGTGTTAAAAGGTTGAGTGAAGTAATTTAAGTTTCAAAAATTAGATACCTTATGAATTCATGACATTTCATCTTCTTTAGTTCTTTGTATAAGAATTGTGTACTTGTTTCTACCTTTTAATTGTAAACTCCAGATTTAATCACAAAGACCCACTAAAGTATATATAGAAAGTGAATTTTGAAATATGAATATCCAAGTGTCTTCTTTATGGATCAAGATTAGATGTTGACACAATATTGTAATGTGCAAATTTTCATGGCTCAAACAAAAGCTTAAGGATTTAGGTGTCAACATCTAAAAAGTCCAACAAAATCATATATGCCATGAAGTTATGTGTTGAAAGTTCTCATGCAATAAAAGTACTATAATTCATGATTCACTATCTTAACATCACTAATGGATCTTTTAGCTTTAATTTTGTAATGTAGTTGAAAAATGACAGACTTTGTATATCCGATAGGCTTAATCCATCACTCTTTATTCATTTTTTTTTACCAAACAAAAGTTTGTGGGTTTAGAATCAATCTCATCACATGTAAGTTTGTGGGTTTAGAATCAATCTCATCTCATACATGTGTGAGATGGTATTTATGAGATAGATGTTATAATTTATAAAAGTTTATTGTTAAGAAAACAATAATATGCGTTGTATTATAAAAGTGACTTAAATTTTAATGGTTGTTTGTCAAATTTAGTAATTTTGTGACTTGTCCTACTTGTTTAGAATTAGGAAACTATTTTATGATAGTTTGTTTAGTCTATAAATAAGGATCATTAGCATTAGAATTTTTTATACCTTTAGAATTAGTATTTGTGTACTTTTGGAATTAGTATTTGTGTACATTAGGATTTGGTTTTGTCCACAAAAAGATGTGAATTCGCAGGAACACTCTGACCTCGGTTATCTTTTGGCACATGCCATTGTCCACCATATAAGGAATAACCCCTGCCCAGTGGGTCACCAACAGAAGTGAGCAAGAGCCAAGACTCGAACCCTCGACCTTAACTTTGACCTATGAATTTGGTTTTGTATTTTGTTTGGTAATTTGAATAAATCCTTCCGCTTGAATTTTTCGATTTTGGTCTTTGTTTCCTCTTTTGAATTACCAACACGTTGTTATTATACTATTGTTATGATTATGAAATAATCTTTGTCTTCATTATCGCGATTGATCGTTAACTATACGAACCACTAATCATTGTTGTAATTTAGCAAGTTACTAATACATAATAAAATAACGAAAATCTTATTTAGAGATGTGAACTTTTGTCTGAAAGATGAACATGTAAACCTTTGGTGGAAACTTAAACAAGATAACAAAGTATAGTTTAGTTGCAACAGCAAAAGAAAAGCAAAACACTTCATTATGAAAATGCTTTATAAACCCAACAAAAAAAAGTTTGTGTTATCGTAATTGGATTAAGAAATGGCTTATTGATCTTCTTAAGATGAGCACTGATCAACTTCATCTTGTTGCCTCACATGGAAGTTTCTATCTCTTGCCGGCAATCTTTGAAACCTTTAACGAATAAATAGGCAAAACAACAAGAAAAATAAGACAATAGTGGAAATGATGGAAAGAGTCTCATTACAAACACTATCCCACGAATCAAGCTCAACCAGCAATGCATTAATACTAATGAACAATTGTTTCCTGCAAACTCATTTTGTTTCGTTGCCATTAATCAATCTTGTTAGCAACCTGTAAACTTACCACGACAAATAAGTCCAGTATTGCATGACTCATATTTAAACTTTATTTGAGCCAACATTTATGGATTTAGTTAGGTTCATCGAAGAAAACAAATGCATGCGTAAATATCTTAAGTTCTGTCAATTACGCATATTTTTTATCCATATTTTTTTAACTATATTTCTATAATGCTTGAATCAAACTTGAACTTTGACCCATTTTTTGTTTCTAGTGATTATGTATGTCTTTTATAAACTTAATAAAGGAGTAACATGATAACATCATATATATGCAAGCACGGTCTTTTGGACAAAAATATGTGTTTATAGACATTGCGTGTCAAATTGTTTCAAAGGATCGGGATGAAATAATTGTTCAACACATGGAGATTTCACTCCTGATGTCACAAAATCAAATTTGCTTTTAAAGCTGAACAATGCAATTGATTGATCTATTGACAATAAATAGAAGTGCCCAGGAGGTAGTTGGTGTGAGGATGACAACACTTTACAAGATGAAGATGAAAACATATGGACTTATCAAGCCAAAAATCATCATAAATGCAAGTCATGAATCCAAATTAAGATAAAGTAATTGCAAGTTGAAGAATCCATGTCCATTGATAATCAAAACATATAATGTTTAACTATTATAGTAACATGTTTCATAGTAGGTCTTGAAGATACATATGTTAACAAAAAGTGATGAAATGGTTGGGTTTACGATGTTCAAAGAAAATATTCGGTTTTCTGTTGTAAATATTAACATAAAATGCATGAAACATGTTTCATACGGAATACTATGATTTAGTAAACAAAAGGTTTAAAAGAGAGAAAACAAGATGGTAATATATTGTTTTAAAACGAGTAAAAGTTACCCAAGTTTTGTACTACATCCGTCCCAAAATATAAGTTCAGTAATTTGACTTTTTCAATTGAACTTTGACCGTAAATTTTTTTGTTTGTGTTATATATCACTTGATGAAAATTATATCAAATGAAAATACATATAAAACACTATCCATTTATACATCTTGCATCAAGTATTATATAATACAAACAAAAATATTTAAGGTCAAAGTTCAAATCAAAATTCAAACTGGACTTATATTTTGAGACGGAAGGAGTATTACAAAGCTAACCTTAATAGCCAAAATCCAACGTGCTTTTGCCAAAAGAGTTAATTTGAAAGTGACTTTAGTTGCTCCAAAGTGCAACATGCTTTCCTATTATGGTTTCACGTATTTTTTTTAATCAATGTATGATTTTTAGCAACTAATGATCTTGTAATCCGTTCATTAAAACTGGTCACATTACAAAAAATTTGTTCAATCTTCACATTTTTTTTCTTCACACTTTTAAAAAGTGTGCAAAATTTTATTGATTTATTAACACTTAATAATGAATAAAAAAAAACTGGTTACATTAATAAGTGTAAAAAAAGATTATAAAACAATAAATTTTACATGTGACAAAAAAAAAGCTCACACTTTTAAGTGGGGAGAAATCTAAAAGATGTCTACACTTATGTGTAGACCCAAATTCTCCGTACTTTCTTAAAGTGTGAAGGCCCAAATTCTCTACACTTTCTCAAAATGTGGGAAATTTGTGTGTTACAAATAACCTCTATACTTAATAGAAGTGCGGAGAAATTTTATAATTCTTCACACTTAAAAAAAGTGTGAACTTTTTTTTTGACAAATATATGTGTAAAAAATCTATTGTTTTACAATTTTTCCTACACTTATTAATGTAACCAAATTTTACACACTATTAAGTATTAATAAATTAGTAAAATTTTACACACTTTTTAAAAGTGTGGATATCGAACTATTTATTTTAGTGTCATGTCTAGAATTCATTTTAATAAATAACAAAAGGACAAATAATATGCACATAAATAACATAACACTAGTGGTAATAGTGACCGCAAATGTGACCGTCAACTTAGCGTTACGTCAGTTTTTCTACTCTCAACGACGTTAACACCAAGATGGTATAATAACACAACCAACATCACCACCTAAATATAACACACCTATACACAAATATACACTACATAAACAAATTAGGCAACTCACACATGTTTACACAATCGACTTCACAACTTGGTCTTTGCCAAGACCGATTTCTCCTTTTTAACCACCCACGACGCGTCGACCTTCGGTCATGCTAATAGGTTCGACGCGTCTTCGAGGGCCATAGAACGCGTCTTCAACTACTTGTTACGACTAGTTTGACGAAATATGTCAATTTTGGCACATTGCTTAAAATGGGTCAATTTTCATTTAAGTTGTTTGTTATGACTTATGATTTGTTGCTGGCACGCCCACCCATTCATTCTAGAGCACGTAGATGGTAGTATGGTACATTTGGTTCTTTTCAGTTTTCATAGTGTCACTCATTTCAAATTTCATATCATAACGAAGCTAAATAAACAAGGTAGTACATAAAAGTGATATGGGGCACATAACACTTGAATGAGTTCATAATAGCAAATGTGAGTTTAATTGAATTCTTAAAAAGGTTAGTGAAGTTTGGTTGACACTTTAATAAATTTGAATCTTCAATTTAAAGTTGTGTTTTTATTCCTTTCATGACACATATTACAAGCAAGTACTAATACTAATTGTGTTTTTCGTCATTGGGTAGTTTACCCACCGGGTAGGTTAAGTTTTCTCCTTATTTTTCTAGTTTAACGAGACAACATGTAGGTTAAATATACATGACGAGTAAGATTAATATGTTTTTGAAATGTAAATCCGTGCGATGCCTCATAATATATAAAAATTGAGTCTCATGCAATAAACTTACGTATTACTGACTATAAAATAATGCTTATAATATTTAGTGACATTTTATGAAAAGTGTGGAAAAAAATTTAGAATTTAAAGATTTAATAATACTTTTTATAAACAAAATGTGTCATAAAAGGCCAAAATTTGTACTCACATTTTTTTTGTCACTGTAAATACAGTTTTACATAGTGGACCATTACCTACACTTTTTTTTAGCGTGGGAGTAGCAATAAATTTTTTAGTGACACTTTTATACTTTTAGTGATACTTTTTTTAAACGTTTGGTGACACTTTTTTTATGTGTCACACTAGATGATTTTTATTTATTTATTTATTTATTTTTTTTTTATTATTATTTTTTTTGAGTTATATCAAGCCCTTTGGTATTAGTGTTTTAGTATTGTACACTAGTAATATCTGTTAATTACTACTGTAATAAATTAATTTTGATGGTTAATGTCCTAGTAAACTTAAATGAACGAGTACCTACCAAAGTCTTATAATATGCATACATTCTTTCTCATAAAAGGTCTTCAATAAATTACACGATCAAAGTACCAAAGTCTTGAAGACACCAGAGACTTCAATAACACCCACCAACTATCATCGTACAAATTAGCTATAAACATGCAAATACATTCATTTTTAGGTTTCTGTTACAGGTTCGTATTCAACTAGTCATGGCTAGGATTAACCCCCCCCCCCCCCCCCCCACACACACACACACACACACACTCTCTCTCTCTCTCTGAATTCTTATTAAATATCTGTTCATTTTAGGTTGTTGTGGTTGTTAGTAAGGTGTAAATGGACTTAAACACAAGGTTGTACTTGTATATTAGTACAAGACTATATACGATACATCAAATCATTAAACATAAGTTAAACATAAAAATGGAGACACATTCTATTAAGCACTCAAAAACATATAGGAAATACATGTGAGATCTTATATTACTAAGTTTTTTATGTTGAAAGGTTTGGATTAAAGAATTTGAAAGGTTCTCAAAACTAGTCTTCCTTATCTCTCACAATAAACAAATTCAAAACTACCCACCCCCTGCGAGCGCACACACACTAAAATAAAGGTTGTTTCTTGTTTATGTTAAACTATACATACGAAGGTGTTGGTCTATTAGGAGACAAAAACAATGTCTACTTTTCTTTCATCATATCTTCATCCCCAACCTTTGAAATCATCAATTCACTTAAAATATACCACCACTAGCTAGTATAGTACGTTTCTTGCGTGATAGGTACAAAAATTAAAGGACAACGTGAGATGCTGTCACATTGCTAGCCAGCTTCCATCCAAATGCAAAGCTAGGTTTTCTGAAATTACTACTTTGCCCTACATGCAGCGGGTTTTCTTATATAAATTGAGTCCAACAAATGACATAGTATTTGACTGTCATATATAAGTTCTCTCTCTCTTTTAAAAGAGTTTTTTTTTGTCTAACCATAGTATTTTTAAATTTATTTAAGAGTAAATTGCAACTTTGGTCCTTGTGGTTTGACAAAATTGCAGGTTTGATCCCTATTATTTCAAAAATGCATTGGTGGTCCTCATTATGAATATTTAAATTTTAAATAAATATTTCTTTTCTTTTTAAAAAGGTCAACCCTTTTATTTTTTTTCCCAAATTACAACATATTGCTACCAAACAAAAAATATGAACACCATCACGACATCAAAAACACAAAATAAATACGAGGTATTCAACATAACTTTATATCCGCAAATAAAAATGCAACAACACTTATGATTGTTAAAAGAAATAAAAATGCAACAACACTTATGATTGTTAAAAGAATATTGAAACATTTCTATAAAACCCCAAAATCAGTAACATTAATTTCCCTATATTTCAAACCATCTTTCTAAAACTTTTCAACCACCACAAAAATCATCCTATCAATCACACCACCACCGCCCATGAAAATTAAATAGAAACCTTACCGAGGCTTTCAAATATCAAAACCCATTAACAAACCTTGAGAGGTTTTTAGATTCATCAAAATCAAATTAACAACATGGAAAAACGCACCGTAACCCTGCCCAAATTTGAAAAACGCATCATCGCCGTCTGCTGTCTAACATAAACAACCGCCAAATCATGTGTACTTGCAAAAGTATTAACAACAATTACAATGAAAATCACTAATAAACTTCAACAATATTTTAGGGAGATGATTTTGAGGTTTTCAAGCGGTAACCATTTTTCACGTCGGTTGAGTTTTCTGCCTTTGCCAGAATTTACAGGTGGCCGGCAGTTCGGATTAGGTGTGTTATGAGATGAATTAATGATATTTAAGAACCCCAATTGAAGGCGGTGGTGATTAAGAGACATGATAAATATGGTGGATGAATGTTAGATTTAATAGGGATGGATAAGGTTAATGGGTTTTGTTTTATGTGCTTGTTGATGAAGATAATTGGATGTTATAGATGTAGTGTTTGGTAAAAATGAGGATATGGTTAAGTTTATGTCTTGAGAGCGGGGTGTTTTTTATGTTGATGATGTGGGTTTACTAGATATTTAAGTGTATTAATTTTTTTTGTTTATATGGGTTCTTGCTTATGTTCTTAGTATTGGATGAATAAACAAAAAGAAAAATAACCTGAAAATTAAAGGGGAAGAAGATAAAGGTATTTTAGTCATTTAACTTTGGCCAGGGACTAAACATGCAATCAAAACTTCAAAATGGGGACCATCGTTGCACTTTTGAAAGGATGGGGACCAAACCTGCAATTTAGCCAAACCACAAGGACCAAAAATGAAATTTACTCTTTATTTAACAAAATGAGTACTTTTAAATTTATTTAAGACAATATGGTATTTTTGAATGTTTCATTGTTCATCCAACCATGAACACAATAACACCGTTTATGAAATTTAATACAGTAACTAGTAACATGAATGTAAACATCCGCTTATTAAAAGTATACATGTTGTTCCCCTTAAGCTATTTCCTTTCACTAAAGATCGAACAAATTTAGGTGCCAATTCTTGTCTTTATAAAATAGTTTATTCAGTCTTTTGTTATCCATAAGGAGTATCTATTGTGTAGCTCTTAGTTATATTTTGGTAGCTCTTAGTTACTGTTTATAAAAGCATGTTTATTGGACAACTTGGTAGAGAACATACAGTTAGTAATAAACTTGATTGGAATCCGAGTACTATGTTGTTTTGCTGAAATGTTTTATCCCAATATTCAAATGATTTATCTTGGAATCCTGTTTCTAAATTCCATCACTAGACACTCTTTCTTAAAGTTTTAGATATATGTATGAATGTATGATTGAAGCTATGTGATAGTAAATTGTAGTCATGGCAGCTGCTCTGTTATTTATGTAGTCTCATGTACTGGCCTAGATTAATTTTTTATTCAGATAATATATTCGACTGTTTATACTTTCGGCTTCACTTTGTTTCAAGTTCCATTTTCTATAGTTGTTTGATTAAGATTACTTGAGTATATGACGCTAATCAATTAATCACTGACATTTACAAAAATCAGGAACTATTGCTTGAGATTTGCTTATATTTTTACAATATATTTCTTTACATTGCTATTTCAGGTCTATTTAGTTATTAACCAACAAGTTGAACCATCTAGACTGCCGTCATCTTTGTCATTTCGTTCATGGTGTAATGGACAATGAAACATTCAAAAATACTATATTAATTTAAATAAATTTGAAATTACTCGTTAATTAAATTTTAGAAATACTATGGTCAAACAAAAATCTCCTTTTAAAACCCTAGTCATTTACCTTTATCTAAAAAATATGAACAAAAGTGCCAAATAAAGTGTTGCAACCAATAACAATGGTGCACCCTAGTCATTTACGTTCGTTTAGTTAAATAAACGAATAAAAGTCTTGTCCGTTCATTTATGTTCGTGAGTGTCCGATTATGCATTCGTTAACGTTTATTTACATTCATATATCGTATTTTTTTTACACACTTTAAAATTAGTTAAACAAAACAACAGTTATAAAACATATTATATGTATATTTTTTTAAAAAAATTTACTTTCGGTCACGTTCGGTCATTTTGTAAACACTGGTCTTATCAATTCATAAAGCAAAACGGTGGTTACCTTGTTTGTCAGGCAAAGGAATGACCACAATGCGACTCTTGAAGATTCTCAGAAGGATTCCAACGCCAAAAAAGTATCACATGGATCCGATTTCGGGTTATGCATTAAAGTTTGTTTTGCTTCATTTTTGTATTCAGTTGTTATTTATTTATTACAATAAAACCACTATTAAGATCACTTTATGGATCATTACAAAACCACTATTAAGATCACTTTATGGATCATTTCATAAATTGATCGATAAATTTGGTTTATGCATAATTCCATTGTTAAACTTGAGATACATTTGTACTCAACATAACGAACTTTAATGTATTGGCATAATCAAACTATGTTCCATAACTGGGTTGCGTAATGTTTATGTTAATTGTTGATGCGAGTGTTGCAAAACTCTCGAAGGAAGTTTTGCCTCTCGAGAAAATCTCAAGATGTTTTGCAATCCTCTATGCAGTGTACCTAATCGTTGTAGTGTAGTATAGGTAAGTACGGGGGATTGATCGTTCTCTAGGGGAATAGTCTCGCAATAGTTGTGGGAAGGTCGAAGTGTATGTCGAGATAGGTCTAGAGGTGAGGGATGATTCTTTTTTTATTTTTATATTTTATGAAAGCATGTAAAAATCTCGGGTTTTAAAAGAGTGGGCGGAATTAGTTGCTAGTCAACTAACCCAAAACTACAATTAAACTAAAATAAATTAAATAAAAAGAAAAAGGTAAACTTGGTGGTAACTCTTATGATAGGAAAAACAGTGTTTACTTAGACATATTTATTCTCTAGTTATCTCCTACTGATTTGTCGAATTGTCACGTTCTTGTTTTAATTTAAGCATTGTATTCTTTAATATTGGTCGTGGAGAGGTGCTGAAGTCCCCAACTCTATAAAAATTAGTTTCCCCTAAAAATCCCTTAAAGTCTATTAAGTTATCTAGGATCTACAAGCCATAATTCACGCAATAAATACAACGAGGAAAACCAATAGTGCAATCTATTGTTGTGTTTTATAAGACGTTCAAGCTAATACATATAAGAACTTAGCCAGTTTTCTCATCCTAACGCGAGGCAATCAATTAGACATGAGACGACAAATCAATGATCAAAAATTAGGTTTCATTATATTTAAGCAAATACTTAATAACTTAAGCTAGCATGTTAAAGTAAAGAGAAGATACATACGTAATCAAACAATACATATACATATCGCATGATCAAAGGAATAACTTATCTCAACTGAAACATGACGTTCAAAGGCTGTAAAAACCTTACAAAAGCTGTAAAATTCATCTAGGGTTTGCCTCTCCAAGGTGTTACACACCAATGATAAACTAATGATAAAAGTCTTCTAAATATCTGGGAAAAACACCTACCCTAACCCTAAAATCAGACTTAGGGTTAGGGGCTTGCAAAAGTGAAGTTATGAGATTTTATTTATAAGCAGTTTTTATATCGACAAAGATTGACGACGTCACAACCTATTTTTCATCAAATTGTAGATATTTTTGTTCCGATTCCGTGGCCTTTTGAATCACCTAAATTAGAGTTCACATGCAAAAGATATGGCCAAAACAGTATGGCTACTTCAGGCACATGTTGTGATAGTCTTGATCAGCTTGTGACGTTGTCACCTGTTAAATCATCTGAGCCATCTCTTGTTAACTTTGTACGTGACTTTGGTCTTCAAATACACCTAACGCCGTCAGGTTGTAAGTCTTCAGATTCTTCTGAGGTGTCACTTGTTAATTTTGTATTAAAAAAATCCAACTTCAGTTGCAAGTGATGATGTCACGTTGTAGCCTATGACGCCCTCAGACTCCCTTATTTGACAGAATTTGCGACTTTGTCATTTTCTTCACTTTTTCATCGATTCTAGCCTAAGATATGCCGGTTTCCAGATTTTTCGTCAAAAGTACCTAAAATACAGAAAGAAACGATTTAGGGCAATATTTGATCATATAAATACGATTTTAGCCTTAAACGACCCCTTAAAAAGGTACCAAATAATTCTTGATCAAATATCCCTACACTTGGGATTTTCTTGTTGATGCGTGCGATGTGTCAGTTTGCAATACAGGGGTTTTGCCTATTTAAGTTTTAAATTTTTATTTAGCCAACTTATCCTAAAACACACACTTAACGACTAGTGTACCCGATCAATATATATATATATATATATATATATATATATATATATATATATATATAGTGTAACTTTCTTATGAGAACCACTTTTATCTGCAAGAACTGTGAAAACCAGTTTTTAGCCATCAGATCATTTCATCAATGGATGATATAACTTGTGCCACTAATGCAATTAATTAAAAGATGTGGTAGTCATTTGTAAAGCACAAAGGGTATTATAGTAATCTGCTTATTACTAAATCTCCCCACTAATTAAGGAACAAAACTAGGTAAAAAAGAATATACGGTTCATTTTTTTCAACCTAAACTACCGCCTCTCTTCTTCCTCACCCAAAAATATGCCGCCTCTCTTCTCCCTCACCAACTCCAAGAACGTCATGGCCACCAAGAATCGTCAAAGTTTGAAAAAGCATTGATTAACACGTTCAGAAATCCTTAGTGGCTATTGTTTTCTGATTGGTTCAACATATGGTTACAAGATCGCATTCATCTGTGACGCGAGTTTCAGAGACGAACCTTTTTGTTGCTTATGGTCTTCTCTTTTTATCATGATATAAGGTAAATATTATAAGTTACACTATAACGTAAATATTAGTGTAATTGGTTTTCAATAATTCGAACAGTGGACGGTTGTTGTTTGTGATTGATTCCTCTGTAAGATATATGTGTTTTTGGTGTCAGTGTTGTGTATTGAATAAAAGCATGCAATGTCGTTATATTATCAATCGTTATTGTTTTTATTTGAATTATATGATTATGGTTATAGTTTACTCGATGTACACGAAGAATTGAATTATTGTTAGTGTAACTGGTTATCACTTGTCGTATTATAGGAACTATATTGTATTGTTGTGATTGATTCTTAAGAAACATGTGTTTTTATATGTTAATGCTGTGTAACTGGTTATCACTTGTTGTATTACATGAACTATCGTATTTTTGTGATTTACTTGTGTAATTATTATTGTTGCTAATTTTGTACTTTTCTTTGTATCAGGTGTAATTACAAGAATGTTCGCGGCTACAAGTGTGCATATATGTCCGACTTTTGAAAAGTTGCTCACGTATATAGATCGATTAAATTCATATTTTTATGCTTTTAGAAATTTGTATTTTATTTGTATTTCAATCGATGTCGAAGTTTGTGTATAACATTTATTTTATTGGTGTGTTATAAATTTCATTATTTTAATGAACCTATATGCATCTTGAAAGGGAAAAAAACATGTATGCACTTTGACTAATTGAAAACATGTTTGCACCTTGACTATTTGGGGAAAAAACATGCATGCACTTTGAGATTTCAAAAAAAAAATAATGATTAGGTATAAAAAAAACATGTATGCACCATAACTATTTGAAAACATGTTAGCATTAAAAAAAAAAATCCGAATTTTTAGATCTATAAAAAAGGGGAATTATAAAAAACCAAAAATAATATGAAAATATCTTTTACTATTATACCCTTTTGAATTAAATAAAAAAAGCAAAATGTTATGGAGCATTAAATGATGTACATTGTGTATTATTAGTTGTAAAAAGTTAGTTTTCGCAGTTCTTGAAGATAAGTTGGTTTTTGCAAGAAAGGGACCCTATATATATATATATATATATATATATATATATATATATATATATATATATATATATATATATATATATGTATATTTAGTGGTAAGCAGAGTGTCGATCACTAAGAGTGGAACACAATATCAAGTTAACCTAATCAATATTTTAATATCCAAAGTTAGTTTTACAACTTAATCTAACGTTAGGGGGGTTTAGTCTGAGAGACTAGCACAGTTATTGTAGATTAAACAATAAAAGTAAAACTAATGAGAACGAATCAGAGAATAGCAAATACGTACACGGATAGATAATAGTCTAATTGTTAAGTAACTTGTCACTTGTTTTATTGCTAGTTTTATATGATGAGTATCGTAATCTTATCTGTCTCGTTGGATCATAAATATAGGCGAGTAAACTCTTACTGGTCACTTATGCCTATCCCACTTTCTAGACACTATATAAGTAGGCGAGGAGGGGGTATGGCAGCCTAAGCAAAACTCAGCTAGATACAGAGGTTATCAATGCACATATACAAGTCACCAAAAAAACATCATATAAACTTTAATTGATATGAAAGCAATTTTAAAGGGAGCAGTATGGTGGCCACAAGCCCATCAATCCTAATGAATTAAAGCTTACTAATACAGATAAAACAAAACTATTTTATGAATTATACACATGCAGGACCTTACTGCTCTAAGATCTTCGTTTAGGGTGTGTCTTGTGTTGCTTCTTCGTCTGAATTCATCTCCTTAGAGTTATGTTGCACACCAAATTCATAGGTAATGATGGTCTATTTATAGTTTCTGTCTGAGGGGTTCGATGCGGCGCATCAACTAAGTAGATGCGACACATTGAGGTAACTTCGTGTGTGGTCCAAGATTATTATATTATGAAATATTCGTACACCGTCTTCAG
>JARVZY010000831.1:0-22551 GCA_030686995.1 Artemisia argyi | reverse complement strand
TGACGAAATTTTTAGGAAAATTTTTTATATATATACACACATTTTAATTTTTAGAAATTTTTTTTTTTTGGAAATTTTTAGAAATTTTTTATATATATTAGAATTTTTTTTAGAAATTTTTAAAAGAAAATTTTTTATTAGAAATTTTTTTTTTCGAATTTTTTTTTTGGATTTTTTTTCGAATTTTGGAAAAAAAATTTCGTCAATTTTTTTTTTTTTTTTAATTTTTTTGAATTTTTTAAGAAAAACTTTTATTAGAAATTTTTTTTCAAATTTTTTTTTTTGGAAAAAAAAAATTTCGTAAAATTTTTTTTTTTAGAATTTTTTTCTAATTTTTCAAATTATTTTTTTTTGGAAAAATTTTTTTTTTCGAATTTTTTCAATTTTTTAACCACAAGGACTAACGGTGTAAACTGACTTAACGAACAAGGACTAACGGTGCAACTGACTTAACGAGCGTTTGGTTAAAGGACTAACGGTGCAACAACTAAACTAACTAGGTGCGAATTTTGGACCAAAATTGAAGTCCACGTGGACTTTTGGACTGTTTTTGAACGTTTTTTGAATTTTGGACCAAAAGTGAGATTTTGATACAACCACAAGGACCAAAAATGTAGTTTACTGAAGCTTTATTTACTACTAACCATAACGTGTTATCAAATAACAATCACTAAATTTGGTTTTTAAGCTATGATCACATTACATAAACAAGGCTTTGATTGATGTCAACCGTTAATGGCTTTTTAACAACCGGATGATAATAAATAATGATTGTTAACTATAGCCCTAATAAGATATATAATCCTAGGATTAAGATCCTGTCAAGTTGATATGAACATGACAAATAATGTTCCTTCACAAACACAACATTTAAAGCCTACTCAGGGTCGAAGTTTTCTTTTTGATTGTGAGAGAACATTAACAATTATGTTCATATCAACCTGATAGGATCTTAATCAGTTAATACATAATCCTAACAGCAATTTACAATTCTAAGAAATTTTAGAGCTGAACAATATGTTGCGATTTCTTAAGTTAACAGTAGAATTACTTTGTACTAGTTGAACTAGTCTCTTGATTATGATTGATACATTTAAAATGTCTTCTAAAGCTTTAGTTTAGCACTTAAAATATAAATTTATGAATTTGGTGGAAATTCCACCACCAAATATCTAATGTTTTTAAATTTTATGTTAAGAGTTGTTTATAGTTCTCTATGAGCATGAATATGGACAAAAGAATCTCATTCAAATGATTGGTTCTCTTTTTGATTGTGGTATTGTTGAAGTTGCTATATGTCTCTTTCGATCTCTTTCAATTTTTATGTGCTTTTGATAAAGACCCTTTACTCATCTTTTCCTTATTTGCATACTAACTATTTCTTTTATCGCTTTTTCGAGAATTCTCAATTGGACTTATATGTTAACCTAGCTATAAAGGTTACCGAATGACCAAATCATTGCATTTAGCATCAATGTTTCATCATTGATCGATTATGTGATATCTACGAAATCGATATGTCATGAAATGTGACCTAACGTTTAGTTAAACATCGTCGAATGCATATTTTTGGTTCAACTTGTATGAGTTGTGTTCAATAAACTAATGATTAGAGGTTGTTTTAGATGTGTTGCTTATATGGAGTGTGTTCTTAAACTTTTTATACACTATGGAAAAAAAAAAACACCAAAAGTTACCTAAAGTAATTGTTAAATAGAATTCACACACATTGATTGTCGTTAATTGTTTTTTGAAGTAATAAATTTACCGGGAAATTCTTTATACAAAAATAAAAAAAATATCGAAAGACTGCCAATTGTAACTTGGGAAGTACAAAGATATTTTCTTGCTTTCAAAACTAGTATTTAAATTTTAAAATTTGACACTTTCCTAGGGAAAAAAGTGTTACATGACAAACAAGACCAAAAATGTCATCTAGGTATAATTTTTATATTATTTATGGTAGCTAAAAAACACTCTTTAGAATTAGATAATTTGTATGAAGGTGGTTGTAGGGTTTATAAACATTATGAGTTGTCAAAAGCAGTTTAGTAGGTCTAGTTTTCGTATATTTTGACCATATAAATTCTTCCCACAAACATTCATCAACATTATGATCACAACTTCATTTCCTTGCTTACAAATTCCCATCCAAGATTCAAAAATCTTAGAATCTTGTATCCGTTTTCGAGTCTCGTGATCAAGAAAACCTCTAGACAACTATTTTGATCATCAAGACTTGATTCGTATATAGTTTTTGTGTTGACATATGCAAAACTCTTTTGTGAAGTCACGAATATAGACATCGTGTTATCATGGGTGGATGTGCTTCTAGGCCATATAAGAAATCAAGATCGCGAAAATACTTCTTTTGTGCTGGAAAATGGCATAGAAGGGTATCCGCTTCTGCCCCGGTTAGGCCTATGGAACAACTAATAGATGGTGTTGGTAAGTTTTGCTAATGAGAGTCGTAAGGAGTAGATTGTAGATTAATACTTTAACGTTATATCGTACTTGGAACGAGGCTAATGATAAACATGTCTTTTTTCTAGCATCCGTTTGTCAAGATGAGATGTGGTTCGACTCCATGAGTTTCTTAGGATCCGACTCTGATGATGATTTTATTAGTGTGTATGGAGGTAAACAAAGTTATTAACTTAGACTGGAGAAATGAGAACAACTATAATGATTTAAAAGGTGACGCTTTTACTAATTTTTCGATTTCTTATCTGTAGGAAATGCAAATGATCAGTGCCTAGACAACGTTACAATTCATTATGAAAATGGACCACGCTTTTCGGATGCCTCTGAAAATGACAAGCTTTTGATTAAAAACGGATATAAAGACTTAAAGGGGTCGTCGGTATTTGATAAAAGCATGCTAGACAACGATCTTTCTTGCTTAAGGACTGTTATAGTCCTTTCCGTGAACCAGAAGCCTCTGGATGGAGATGAAAAAACCGAAATTTGTAAGTTAAACCAGTCTTTCTTGTATTTAGTTTAGAATATGCGTAGAGTTGTGTGTTAGAAAGTGTTTATATGGTTCCAAACGCAATTTTTTTGATGACCATTACACAACTGTCTATGCACTTGTAATAACCTTTTACTAATATTGCTTAACATATTACAGGCCAGTCTAAGAGGTTTGTGTTTCGTCCTCGGGCAGGACTTCTGATTCCTAGATCAATGAACGATAAGCCGGCTCAAGGATGTTGGTCACATGTTTCACCTTCGGTTTTTAAGCTTCGTGGAGAAAATTTCTTCAAGTATGTTAGATTTTTTTTGTATTTCTTTTGTCAACCTTGTTTCTTGCAAATCTATAACTAAACTAGTTACTTATTACACAGAGATAAACGAAAGGACCCCGCTCCAGATTATAGCACGTATGTCCCAATTGGTATCGATTTGTTTGTATGTCCTCGGAAGATCGATCATATTGCTCAACACGTCGAACTTCCTTGTATTGATGTGAATAAGAAAGTGCCTTCGTTGCTGATTGTTAATGTACAGGTATTGATCATAAAAATGACATAGAACATACTGAGGGTGCGTTTGGTATGCTGCGAGGAATGACAATGGGTATGAGTTTGATAGTAGTGGTGGGTCCCTCAACTATGAAAGATCCATTCCCCCCTCAAGAGTTGTATATAGAGTATGGAATATATTAGACTTTCATAGTCATAGTTGTGGGCCCAAGCAACACAAACAAACACAAACTATCACTTTCATAGTGATAGTTTGATTCCCATAGGTGGAAACCAAACACACCCTGAATATTACTTACTACACACGTTTTATTTTATTTTTCTAATTGGGCCTCATATGGACATTGGGCTTTGTGACTGGGCCAACATTGCAAAAGCTAGCCAAGATATATATATATATATATATATATATATATATATATATATATATATATATATATATATATATATATATATATATATAAACTATGCAATAAGTCATGAATTATCTTGGCTAGCTATTTACTTTTGTTGCACACTATTTTTTACTAATTAGATGATTATGTTCTTATGGCAGCTGCCTGCATATTCCGCCACCTTTTTTAACGGCGACGCCGATGGAGAAGGGATCAGTCTAGTTTTATATTTCAAAGTGTCCGAAACCTTTGATGATGAAGTCTCACCTCACTTTCGCGAAAGCATACAGGTAACTTAAACATGGTCGTATGACTCGATCGTGCCTTTGTGAAATTTGACACTTAAAAAACAAAACCACCTAGAGTTTTTTGTTGCATTATTCTTTGGTTAACCGTTCTATAACATAAATCAAACAGAAACTAGTAATGGACGAAATGGAGATAGTGAAGGGTTTTGCAAAAGAAACTTTGGTTCCTTATCGAGAAAGACTAAAACTATTGGCGGGTGTTGTTAACCCTGAGGATCTTGACTTATGTTCTGCTGAAAGAAAGCTTCTAAACGCTTATAATGACAAACCTGTGCTTACACGCCCTCAACACGCTTTCTATCGGGTTGGTACATAAGTACTATCTTTCAATTTTATATAGCTTATGCAGTGCATAACTTAATTCTCGTTAATCTTATACCTTTAGTTTTTTCATTTTGGGCAGGGGCATAACTATTTTGAAATAGACCTAGACATACACCGATTCAGCTACATTTCACGGAAAGCACTTGATGCTTTTCGTGAGCGATTGCAACACGGGATACTTGATGTTGGTTTAACTATACAGGTAAAACTTTGCGCAAAAGTGGACAGATTTATGTTGTGTAACTTATTCTCTAGTCATAAACTAAATCCGTTATTTTTTTCAGGCACAACATCCTGAAGAACTACCGGAGCAAGTTTTATGCTGTGTTAGACTTAACAAGATTGACTTTTGTGATCATTCAATCCCCAGAATTTTAATCCCCAACAATGATTAATTTGTATGATTTTTTTTATGTTGATCCCAATAACGCTATTCTTTTCAAGTGACTCACTATTTAAAAACCATAATTGTTGGTTTTTCATTATGAATCGGTCATGTTTCTTCTTGTAAAAATGTCACTAAGAAAAAAAAAACTATAATACATGATTGGACTAAGAACAGAACTGTAAATAGATACCTTGCATAGTTGCATATGAGATCATGCGGCCAGTAAGGACCAAGTCCAACTTATGGGGGAGTGCTCTCTAAGAAGATCAAGATGACGCCTTTTGGTTCCGGAAGAACGATATGTCCTGCCTATGATTTGGCTCTGCTTCATTTAATTTGGAATACTAATTTGATCGGCATTTCTATAAGACACCACCTAATAGTTGTCACGTTGATCTTTCTGAGAGCATCAAGTTTAATTACCGTGACCATGAAGAACCTGGCCTTTTGAGAGCAAATTAAAGATCTCTTCTACAGGAATGAGAATAAAACCACTTGAGTCGCGATATATACATTAGATAATCACAACACGTAGCTATACGTCTACAATGTACAAAAAAAAGAATATATTTTCTTTAATCTACGTACATGGCAATAATATACGCTCTAATACAATCATGGATACATCTACGGTTGAAAAGGTAGCCTTAACTGAAAGTTGAAATGTTGTAAAAACTTAAACAGTTTGTCATCCCGCAAAGCTATTAGGAAACAAGACTAAATAAGGACTCTGAAATTAAACATGTAGGAATTGAAGATTATAATATCTTCTGTTTCATAAAGGTTTTTACCAGATGAATTGTGTAATGGAAAACAGATGATACATGTTCCTGAAATAAAATTTTGATGTAGACTAAGTTTTGCAACCCAACCATAACTTTGCATATTAATTTACTGAGAGGATCACTTATGATGTATCAAAAGCAAATCGCAAACGGCTTCTAGTTTTCTGGTGTCAAGTGCCACTTGGAGTTCCCCCAAACACTTCAGTAGGAAAGTCTGCATGAAACAATATCTTAATGAAGTGTTCGGAGGATCTCTGAGGGACACTTGACGTTTCCCTTCATTTGTATCCGTGTATTTTTCTAGTGTCGAGTGCCGAGTGCCATTCGGAGTTCCCCCAAACACTTCAGTAGGAAAGTCTACATGAAACAATATCTTAACGAAGTGTTCGGAGGATCTCTAAGCGACACTTGACGTTTCCCTTCATTTGTATCCGTGTATTTTTCTAGTGTCGAGTGCAACTCAGAGTTCCCCCAAACACTTCAGTAGGACATTCAAGTTGAAACTATATCCCAGTGAAGTGTACGGAGGATCTCTAAGGGACACTTGACGTTTCCCTTCCTTTGTATTAGATTATTTTGCTAGTGTCGAGTGTCACTCAGAGTTCCCCCAAACACTTCAGTAGGACATTCTAGTGAAAGTTTATCCCAGTGAAGTGTTCGGAGGATCTCTAAGGGACACCTGACATTTCCCTTCACTAATATTAGTTTCTTTTTCTAGTGTCAAGTGCCACTCAGAGTTCCCCCAAACACTTCAGTAGGAAATTCTAGATAAAACAATAGCCCGATGAAGTGTTCGGAGGATCTCTAAGGGACACTTGACGTTTTCATTCATTTTGTAGTTACTTGATGTGTTTGATGAATAAAACATGCATAGTTACAGGTATTTATAGGAAAGAATATAGGGAAGTGCGCGATCGATGAACATAGATATGATGTATAAGAAGCTTGAACATGGTTGGCATTGTGTCTCGATTAGGAGACTAATGTTCTCATGTGCTTAAAGGGTAGAAAGATCTGAAAATGATAAGTGATGGTGAGGACCAGGTGAAGATTCATAGTGGTGTTATATTCTCACATTATCATCTATCCCTTATACATGACTAGGTTCAATTTCACAATTCACACATATTTACAATCGATTCGATATATACTGCATAGATACTCACTTCAAAATTACTCATAATTCGATCTCTTGTCAAGAAATATCAATAAATCTATTCTATCACAACATAACACTAGCACTTTCATTTACAGTTTCCAAAAGGTAATCATCAATACCAGGTTTCCAAATTTGTGGAAACTAAAAACTAATTCACTCTTCATTACATAGTACTAGCAATTTCAGTTACTAATCCCATACCTAATCGCTAAAAAGACTTCCTTATTTGATAAAAACTACCGTACAAGATTAATTACAAATAATAATATATGCAGCTTTTGCAGATTAAAACTAATATAAATGATCATTGCTCCTCTTTTAATCGTAAAAGACAAATAGGATTATCAGGCTTTAGTTGAGAGGTGGTGTAATTTGTTGCGTGTTGGATGCTATTTTTTGACACAAGCGCTTGATGGTTGTGTTTACCTTCATATGTGGTTATGACGGATTTTGGGTCGCTTGAAGGTCTCTCAACATGTTTTCGAACATTGCAACCTTTGATCGTGCACTTGTAATAACTCCTGTAAAAGTATTGTGACATTTAAATTTTTGCATGAGTTATTCCAGATCTTCAACGAGAATGCATAGCAAAATAAGGCAAATGATAATGATTTTACTCAAACATTTGAAAGGGTAAAATGGCTCAAAAAAGTGTATTGTCATAGTTGATAGAAGGTAAAAAAATCCTGCCTTGGATGAGAATTTCCTTTAATTGCTTTTTGCCCGTAGTTGCGCCATTTATAGCCGTCGTCTAGAAGATCAATTTGGCTGGTTGCTTGAACGATGATCCGAGAATCTGGAAGTGTTCGATGGGATGAAACTGGATCAAACCCCTTGGCCTCTATGTTTCTACACCATACATGTCGAATAATGTCAACCTTAGTACCATAATAAAAGAGTTAGTAACTTTTGATCCGTAATATATATAGTTGTGTTTTAGTTGCAAACTAACAATCGTTGTAAACATTTGGTAAAAATTCTATATCATTTGTGATTCGATAAAAGTACCTCTTTTTTGCTTGATGTTTGGCAACATCATCGTTGTCCCATGATCCCGACATTTCATGGGAAGATTCTTGATCCTTTTTTATCAATGAATTTCCCCTCAAATAGTTAAAATCACTAGTTTGATCGTTGAGGGGTTCAGTATCATTAATTTTTCCAACAGTTCGAGGTGGTTGGTGGTTATGCTTCCTTTTGTAGATAATCTCGGTTACTTGACCATCTACACCCCGCTCAACCTTTTTCTTAACTGGATAATTTTGATGTGTGCATTTGTAATAACTTCGAGTGTATTCACTTCCCTTCACTTGCTTTTGCCCGTATTTTCTCCAATTGTATCCGTCCTCAGCTGGCTTGCCAGCTGCTACTAAGGGTGGATGGGAGTGGCTATTAGATTTGGTCATTTGGACTCGGGTGCCATCATTGTGACATTATGGTCTGGCATTGTTGGTGGAACATGGTGGTGTGTGGTTGGTATAGGCAGCAGTTGTGCAGCCTGTGCTGTAACATGAGCTAGTGCTTGCTGGTGGGACATTCCAAGCGATCCCTATCAACAAGAAAAAGAGTGAGTCGCCTCTAGGTTTCTATTTTTCTAGAAAAATCTCAAGTGGATATCAATGGTGTTTGAGATTGCTTATCTGAAACTAATCTTCCTTAACAAATAAGCCTGCAACAAACAAACTTGTTTTTAAATGTTTACTTGCTCTTTAATAAGCACATACACATTTTATACAAACACTTAAAACGTACCCCTTGTGCGTTATATATACAATCACAAGTTAAACTACTTATCTTCTACTTAAAAAATCAACAATCATATGTTAGTTAAACATCTTAACGTCGTTGCGTTATCAATAACTTGTAAACTCGAAATCATCATTTCTTCACGATATCACATTTAACACATAGAACCAATTTAAAGCAGTTACTCTAAGAGGCTAAACGAAAACTTTGAGTTATCAAGTACCTGAGCTGGTGATTCAAGCAAGGTAGCTGGACTTAATCCAGCCAAAAGCTGAGAGAAAGTACGAGTATCCGGCCCCACATCATTATCCGAAAAAAAGTTTGATATCAAAGTCATCGGTCCCGGAGTCTCCCCCGGTGCAGTAAACGAGTTATCGACCGATGAACTCGTTGGTACAGAGATTGTTGGACGTAAATATGGTGTTGATAATGGTAACGATTTTTTGTTATTGTCCATTTTTGATAAAATACTAAAACTCTTTTTACTAGTTGAAGTTGTAGAACATGAAGATGGATATTAACATTGGATCGAGATGAACCTGCACTTGAATGTTCCTGCGAGTGTTTTTTTGTGTCGGGTAAATATTAAATATCATAATGAAATGATACAAAAAAGTCATGTTAAAATGATATCAAAACAACTAAACACACTGATTAATCACCCAACCAAGCACCCCATGACTTGTCCCCAACACGGATGCAAGCCTACAATACAAAGAGAAAACTAACAGTCCCTCTATAAGGTTTTGTTTACATAAACTCACACTCTAAACCAAATCCAGATCTTAACAATAAACCAAACTAAACTTAAACCAAGATCAAGATGATCTCTAAACTATAACAACCCAGAAACTATAAGAAAACCAACAATATTGAGAAGATGAGAGAAACTTGTAAAACGGCAGATTTGAGAGCTGAATGAATGAAACCCTAAGCAGAATGTGCTGCTTATATAGCCTTCAACATTACACTTAGCACCCTGCACTTACAAATAACATAAAAACAACTCAAACCTTAAATATTAGAATGTTAGTTAAAAATATTTTACATTTATAACCCTGAAGGTTCATAAGTTTGTTAAAAGGATATTAATATTTCAACACCCCCTCTCAAACTGATGAACCTGCAAACAGATTAACAATGCCCAATTTTCTAACCATCACACTGTGTTGCACAGATCCAAGAGCCTTAGTCAAAACATCAGCAATTTGATCTTCAGAATCAACTTTGACAATTTTGATCAAGCCACTTGAAACCTTTTCTCTTACCAAATGTACATCAATATCAAAATGTTTTGTTTTCTCATGCATCATTGGGTTAGCTGCAATTTGAATAGCAGCTTTATTATCGCAATATAACTCAATTGGAAAAAAAATCTTTGGAAATACCAAGATCTTTTAGAATCTTAATAATCCACATAACTTCACAAGTTGCAGAGGCCATTGCCCTGTATTTTGCTTCAGCAGAAGACTGGGACAATGTAGCCTACTTCTTGCTTTTCCATGAAACCAAATTGCCATTAACAAAAACACAATAACCAGAAACAGACCTTCTAGTAATAGGACATTAAGCCCAGTCTGAATCACAGTAAGCAACAACTTTAAAACCACTTTGACTATTGCCAAAGTTAATTCCACTACCAGGTGCTAACTTCAAGTACTTAAGCACTCTTAAACCAATATTAAGATGAGATTGTATAGGAGCATGCGTATGTTGACTTAAGCAATGAACAACATAAGCTATATCAGGCCTAGTCATAGTTAAGTAAATCAACTTCCTCACAAGTTTTTGATAATTGGTAATATTCTTCAAATATTTATCATCATCACTTTCTTTTTGAGCTAAAACAATATTTTCAGGCAAGGGAGTAATACCAGGTTTACATGCTAACAATCCAAACTCATGCAAAAGCTCAAGACAGTATTTCCTTTGATTTAAGCATAAACCATTTTTACTTTTCAATACCTCAATACCAAGAAAATACTTTAGCTCACCCAAATCTGTGATTTTAAACTTATTTTTCAAGAAAACTTTAAAACTTTCAATTTCAGATTCACTATTACCTGTGATGAGTAAATCATCAACATATACTAGCAAAAATAAAACTGTATTATCTTTAGTTTTAATGAATAATGAGTGATCATTTTTAGACTGTTCAAAACCTGCTTCAAACAAGGCTTATGATTCCACTGTCTGGGAGCTTGTTTCAAGCCATACAAAGACTTTTTCAACAAACAAACTTTGTTATCTCATTCATTGAAGAAACCTGGAGGAGGTAACATATAAACCTCTTCATTTAAATCACCATAAAGAAAGGCATTATTAATATCCATTTGAAAATATTTCCAATCCATTTGTACTGCTAAACTAATTAGACATCTGACAGTACCCATTTTTACAACTGGACTGAAAGTTTCCTCATAATCAACACCCTCTTTTTGACCATAACCTTTGGCTACTAACCTAGCCTTATATCTTTCAACCTCTCCTGAAGATTGGTATTTGATTTTAGAAACCCATTTGCAGCCTATAGCTTTCCTGCCATCAGGAAGCTCAATTACTTCCCAAGTACCATTTTCATATAGAGCTTGCATTTCCTCAGTCATAGCATTAAGCCAATTAATGTTTTTTGAAGCTTCTTCAAAAGATGTAGGTTCAGAAGACTTGTTCATATTAGAAACAAAACAATAATTCTCAATAGTAAGCACAACATGATTAGCATACTTATGTAAACCATATTTTAATTTATTATCAAGCACATATTCATTTAATTTAGCAGGTAACTTAGAAACTCTACTAGATCTCCTACTACTAACTTCCTCAGAATGAATGGGAATATTTTGAAAAACAGGAACCTCATTTTGATTTTGAAAAGTGTTTCCCTCAGAATGATTTTGATCATCTAAGGGAGTTGCAGTGTGTTGTTCATCATGTTCAGGATGGGTAACTCCAAAATCTGGTTGTGGTATCTGTTCTTCACTGCCAGATTTATTTGAATTACCATCAGACCCTGATTGATGCACACTACCCTCTTTACCAAAAATAGATGTATTTTCAGGATGGGGCATAAAACTATTTGAATCTTCATCATTGGGAGTTGAAGTTTTGGTTGCTATTTCAGACTCAAAAGAATCAAAAAAGTTTAAATTTGTCACATCAGAATTATCTTCAGAAATAGAAGAACTATTTTGACTCATTTTAAAAGGAAACACAGTTTCATAAAATTTGACATCTCTTGAGTACAAAATAGACTTATTTTCAAGACTTAACAACTTATAAGCTTTTTTAACACTTGTATAACCAACTAAAACACATTTCTCAGAGAATTTATCAGTATCTTTTAAAATGGTGGCAAAACACAAGCAACCAAAACTCCTAAGATGACCAAGACTAGGTTCCCTACCATATACCATATAAAAAGGAGATTTTCCATTTAGAACAGAGGAAGGTAACCTGTTAATCAAATAAGTAGCAGTTAAGATACATTCAGACCAAAACACAAGAGGAATCCCCCCTTGAAACATAAGACTTCTAGCAACATTAAGCAGATGTCTATGTTTCCTCTCAGCAATACCATTTTGCTGAGGGGTATATGCAACAGAAGTTTGATGAATAATTCCCATAGTATTAACAAAATCTTTTATTTTGTTATTTATAAATTCAGTACCATTATCAGACCTTATGATCTTAACCTTTTTATCAAACTGAGTTAAAACCATATTATAAAACCTGACAAACATGTCAAAAACTTCATCTTTCCTCTTAAGCAATTATACCCAAACAGACCTACTATAATCATCAACCACAGTTAAGAAATATCTATAACCTTCCCTGCTAATCACCTTATAAGGTCCCCAAACATCAAGATGTATTAATTCACCAAAAACTTTAGATTTATGTTCACTTAATGAAAAAGAATCTCTGGTTTGTTCGGCTTTGTGATAAACATCACAAGGACCATTATGATCAACATTAGTAAGTTTAAGGGAATTTTTAAGCAATTTTAAAACCTGATTAGCAGGGTGGCCAAGCCTATTGTGCTAAACTTCTTTAGAAACAAAACAAACAAAAAACTCACTTTTGGACACACAAGCAGACATGGTACAATTTTCATTAAACAAATGAAGACCACCAAATTCACTACCAGTCCCCAGCACTTTCTGCTTGTTCAAATCCTGAATATAGCAAGTAGTTTCATCAAAACCAACACTGAGTTTACTATCTTTAATTAACGTGTTAACAGATAACAAACTAACACAATACTCAGGAACCACAAGAACATCAAACAAAACCACATCTTTATTAAGTCTCAGATTGCCAACATGTGTAATATAGCTAAAGTACCATTGGGATGACCAACAGTAAGCTTTAACTCAGAGATATCAACAAGATTAAACATATTCTTAGAACTATTAGTTAAATGTTGATTAGCACCGGAATCTATAATCCATCCCAAATGATAATTCACACCATTAAACTTAACATTAGCACAGAAAAATTGACAGAAATTTTGATTGAAGAAAACACTACAGTTAAAGAAAGAACAAGAATTACCTGCTATATTGGCATGAGCAGTGCTAGGTTTCTCATTCAAAAGATTCATTAACTTCATGACCTGTTCATTGGTGAAAGACAAAGTACGAGTACTAGTTTTTATACCATGATTAACCACATTAGCACTTTTTGGATCATTGATTTTATTTGAAAAAGGTTTAAGATTTGGATTCTTTTTAAAACCTGGAGGATAACCAATGATCTCAAAACATCTATCAACAGTATGTCCTTTTAAACCACAATTAGTACACAAAAGACTATCATAATTTCCCCTATCACTGTTTCCAGAATTATTATTATTATTATTCCAAGTACCAGAATTCCTTTTCCAATTAGCATTCTTATTATCATTAGTTTTAGAAACAAAAGCAGACACCTGAGCCTTCTTAGTTTTCACAGAAGTGGTAGGAGTCCCTCTATGGGATTCTTCCCTAGATATAATCACAAAGGCATCTTTAACCTCAGGAAGAACTTCCCTGGTTAAGATGGTGCTTCTTATGGGTTGATAAACATCATCAAGACCCATAAGAAACTGAACCAGTTTCAACAATTTACCATGATCAATTAACTCTTGCCTAGCCTCATAATCAGGCAGTTTAGTCAAAATATCAAATTCTCTCCCAAGAGAATTCAACTTATGATAATACTCAGACACAGGTAAACCACATTATTTAAAACAGTTAATCTTTTGAAGCAAATTAAACACAACAGAACCATCAATTCTATCATAGGTGTCTTTTAAGTCTTTCCACACAACAGAAGCATTATCAGAGAAAACATGTCCAAGATAAACATACTGAGTCAGTCGGGTTATGATGGATATCGGATATGATGGATATCGGATATGATAGGTGTCTTTTAAATCTACCATCTCTGTCGGATATGATGGATATCGGTGCACCATGTCTTGAGACTATTTCTTTGACGTACAGTCGGGTTAGTTGTTCCATTTTGTAAGTCTCTTTGATTGGTATAAAGTGTGCTGATTTTGTGAGACGATCAACTATGACCCAGATGGAGTCATAACCGCTTGATGTCCTTGGGAGTTTGGTAATGAAGTCCATAGTAATTCTTTCCCATTTCCAAGTAGGAATTTCTGGTTGTTGCAATGGACCGGATGGTTTTTGGTGTTCGGCTTTTACTTTGGAGCAGGTAAGACACTTGCTAACATATGTTGCAATGTCGGCTTTCATGTTCGGCCACCAATATAGTAACTTAAGATCATGATACATTTTATCAGATCCTGGATGTATGGAGTATTTAGACTTGTGTGATTCATGCATGATCAAGTCTCGTAGGCCACCATAAAGTGGTAACCAACTTCGACCTTGAAAGCATAGAGTTCCATCTGAACGGGTTTCGAATTTCTTCTGTATCATGCCATCCAACTTCTCCTTTTGGATGTCTTCTTGTTTCACCGCCTCAGCTTGAGCGTGAAGGATTTGAGTAGGAAAGTTGGAATTTATGGTTAAAACTAAGGCTCGGACTCGTAATGGTTTAATCCGTTCCTTTCGGCTTAGGGCGTCGGCTACTACGTTGGCTTTTCCTGGGTGGTAACGAATGTCGCAGTCATAATCACTTAGTAATTCCAACCAACGACGTTGTCGCATGTTTAGTTCTTTTTGGTTCAAAATGTGTTGTAGGCTTTTATGATCGGTGTACACAGTACATCTGGTACCGTATAGATAGTGCCTCCAGATTTTTAGTGCAAAGACCACAGCTCCTAATTCTAAGTCATGAGTGGTGTAATTTTCTTCATGAACCTTGAGTTGTCGCGAAGCATAAGCCATGACCTTATCACGTTGCATCAACACGGCACCTAAACCTTGGTACGATGCATCACAATAGACTACAAAATCTTCTATCCCATCGGGCAATGCTAGGATAGGAGCACTACAAAGTTTCTGTTTGAGGGTTTGGAAAGCTTTTTCTTCGTTTTCATCCCACACATATTTCTTGTCTTTCTGAGTTAGCTTAGTCAAAGATTTTGCTATTGAGGAAAATCCTTCAATAAACCTTCGGTAATACCCGGCTAAACCCAGAAATTGCCGAATTTCTGTAGGTGTGGTAGGTGTTGGCCAGTTTTTGATAGCTTCAATTTTAGCGGGATCGACATGTAAACCGGTTTTGTCAATCACATGCCCAAGGAATTGTACGGATTGAATCCAAAATTCGCATTTGGAAAACTTTGCATACAATTTCTCTTCCTTGAGTAGTCCTAAAATTGTTCTCAGGTGTTCTTTGTGTTCCCCTTCGTTTTTGGAATATATGAGAATGTCGTCTATGAATACGATCACGAATTTGTCCAAATATGGCTTACACACACGATTCATGAGATCCATGAATACTGCTGGTGCATTAGTTAACCCAAAGGGCATCACTTGGAATTCATGGTGACCATATCGTGTCCTAAAGGCTGTTTTTGGAATGTCTTCATCACGAACTCTGACTTGGTGGTAACCTGAACGTAGGTCAATTTTTGAGTAGTAGGTTGAACCTTGTAATTGATCGAATAAGTCATCAATTCTTGGTAGTGGGTATCGGTTCTTTATGGTTAATTTGTTTAGCTCACGATAGTCAATACACATTCGTAATGACCCGTCTTTCTTTTTCACGAACAAAACTGGAGCTCCCCAAGGTGAGGAACTGGGTCGAATAAATCCCTTGTCCGCAAGTTCTTGTAATTGATTTGCTAGCTCTTGCATCTCTGAAGGTGCTAGCCGGTATGGTGCGCGGGCAACTGGCGCCGCTCCTGGTATTAAATCAATTCTGAACTCTATTTGACGCTTTGGTGGTAGTCCGGGTAAGTCTTCTGGAAAGACTTCAGGAAACTCACGGGCAATAGGAGCATCTTCGAGACGTTTTTCATCGGTTTTCTTTTCGGTTACGTGGGCTAAGAAAGCATAACATCCTTTCTCAATGTACTTCATGGTTTTGATACATGAGATGATGTTTATTCGGGTTCCACTTTGATCACCACGAATGATCAAAGTTTCATTGTCACATGGAATGTGCACAACTCTTTCACCACAAATAATGTTAGCTTGATGTTTAGACAACCAATCCATGCCAATAACAACATCGTAACTTCCGAGTTCGATTGGCATAAGATTGATGTTAAAGGGGTGGTCTAAGAGATTAAGGGTACAGTTTGGGATTACGGTATTGGTATTTACTAAGTCACCGGTAGCTAGCTCAACATTATAACTAGTGGTTAAAGTGATTGATGGAATATCAAGTAAGGGCGCAATTCTAGTAGATATAAAGCTCATATCAGCACCAGAATCGAATAATACTTTAACAGGAATATTATTGAGTAAGAACGTACCGGTAACCACGTTCGGGTCCTGGTGTGGTTCTTCCTTTCCTATGACATAGGCTCTAGCACGAGCACCTCCGCCTTGGGGTCCTTGGTTTTGAGGACAGTTGTTCTTATAGTGTCCCCTTTCACCACACCCGAAACATGTAACTATGGGCTGTGAGTTAGCTCCAGTAGCTATACCCTTGCCTCTACAATCTTTGGCAAGATGTCCGGGCTTTTGGCACTTGTGGCATTTGGCCGGGCAAGGACCTTCGTGATGGTAGTTACACTTGGTACATTGTGGTTGATTACCCACGTACCTACCACCAGCTGGTGCAGCAACATAAGCCGTTGCGGCTTCCTGCCTCCTGTTCTGCTGATTGTGGTGGTTGTTGTTTCGGGTTTGGTTGTTGTTGTTGTTATTGTTGTTGTTCCCACGGTTACCATCATATGGTCGTTTATTGTTGTTGTTCTTGTTGTTGTTGTTGTTACGGTAGTTGGAGTTGTTGGGATTGTTGGCATTGCTGTTGTTGTTGTTGGTGTTGAGGTTGTTTTGCCTGCGGGTTTCCGACATACGTACCACTTGATCCATGAGACTACGGGACATCCGCATAGCCTCATCAAGTTCTTTGGGATTTGCCGAAGTCACATTCCCCTGTATGCTTGAGGGAAGTCCCCAAATATACCTTTCCAACATCTTTTCCTTTGGGGAAACCATTGTTGGACAAAGTATCCTCAGTTCCTGGAATCTACGGTTGTAGGTCATGATATCATTTCCCTTAACCGTATGATCCCAGAACTCAACTTCCAACTTTTGAATCTCACTGCGTGGACAGTATTCCTTAATCATCATTTGTTTCAAATTAGCCCAAGTAATTTTGTAGGCATTCTCAATGCCCATGGGTTGAGCAATTGAGTTCCACCAGGACAACGCCTCATTCAACAAAGTACTTGTGGCATACTGAACTTTGTCAACCTCAGTACATTTACTAACAATGAACACCGACTCCGCCTTTTCGAACCAATGGGTCAAACCTACAGCCCCTTCAGTACCCTTGAATTTGAGGGGTTCACATTTCAGGTAGGAAATGAACGAGCAACCCTTTGGTACTGTAGTAACATTGGTCACTGGAGGGGTAGGTCCTCCAAGGTTAAGACTGGCAAGTCTGGCAGTCTCTGCAGCTATTGCAGCTTCCGCAGCAGTGGCGGCTTCTGCGGCTGCTGCAGCATCAGCAGCGGCTGCAGCATCAGCAGCGGCTGCAGCATCAGCAGCTGCTGCAGCATCAGCAGCACCAGCAGCTGTGGTGGCATCGGCAGCTGCTGCAACTGCTGCAGCTACGGCTGCTCGTTCAGCGATAAGTGCTGCGTTGACACTATCCTTCACCAGTTTGCGGATGGCGGCTTGTGTCATCGTTGGTGGGGTCTTTTTCTTTGGCGCCATGATTCTATTGTTCAAAAGATACATTGTAATTAGAGAGTTGTGAGATGAGCACAATGTTTGATAAGAATGATAGGATGATAATGTTTGAAACTTAAAAACATAACACATGATAGTATATAAAACAAGAGTTTTATTTCATATAACGTTGATTACAAAATCGAACTTATTACAAGTTCATTCAAAACTTACTAACTGATACTTTCAGTTAGTAATTACAACGTTGTACAAAAGCTAACTAGTACTATAACACTAGTCTAACGTTGGTTGGGAGGTTGTTGCGGTCCGGTCGGATTATTATTTCCGCGTGTTGCTAACACGTCTACGCTTTCGTTTGGACGGTATTCTTTGACCTCCTTTCGGTATAACCTTTGTTGTATGGAACTCATTTGAGTTTGCATCCCACACAAATCATTCCTAAGTTGATACCTGTCAAAGTTTGCCACATCTAACCGGATTTCGGCGGTATTTAGGCGGTGAAGTAGTTTGTGAATTTGAACCGCGTCCTGTTCTTGGGCCCTCTCAACCAAAGTGAGTCTATCCTTGACATCATCCAAGCCAGTCAAAGGATTTAAGACTACTTCCCCAACATGATCCGAGTCACTCTTAACGTAGCTCATGTCAAGCTTAAACCAATATAGGTCGTCTCGAGCATTCATGGCATCCATTCTAGCAGAATTTACCTTGGACATACATTCGTGCATTTGACTTGCCATACATTTAACCTTGAGTTGGGTTAGGTTGAGAGCTTGTTTCAAAGAGTAGATTTCGTATTGAGCTGAGTTTGCGAACATATGTGTAAATGTAGATGTTCCACCTGTTTGGTGAGTAGAATTCGGAACTTGAGCTGGAGTGGTACGGTTAGATTCGGATGAAATTGGTGAAACCGGAGGTGGAGATGTCAATGGTGATAGATGTGGCACTACTAATAGTTCCTCCGCTTCCTCATCGATGCCTTCGATATCAACATCCATTTCAGGATCCTCTTCGTACTCATCGATATTTATGTCCAAATCCATTTCAGGATCTTCGTCCGAATCTATTTCATTTTCTAGATCCTCATAAGGTATTTCCTCATCGTCATAGTCAATTTGTTCAAAGTAAGGATCATCGGGTCCGGGAAGAATTGGTAAATACTCGGGCATAGCATGAAGATGATCGGGAGATGGAGGTGCGGACATGATGTCTACAATTTATGATGTCAAAAATAATCAAATGTTTATGGAAAATGTTCAAACTAAGGAAATGTGCATATGACAATATACAAATATGTTCATGTAGGATAACATGTGTAATAAGTCCATAATCTTCTGGAGGACGGAAGGCACGAAGAGCGGAAGGCTATAAAAATGTTTTTGCTTGTTATTGTAGTTATAGTTTAGGTCTCACTTAGACCCGTTTCTCTATAACCATGGCTCTGGTACCAATCTGTAACACCCCCAATTCATGTTGCAGCGGAATTCAACTTGGGTGTTACTCGATGGCACAACAGTCATAATAATAGAAAACGATCTCTAAACGAATCGTAATAAAAAGAGTTGTCATTCATATTATTCAAATATATCAAAGTTTACATAGTGAGGTCCCAAAATGTTGCATTGTTTCAAAACACATCAATATAAAGTCTATGATGTTTTTATAGAATGACATAATTGTTTATAGCCTTCTTCCTTCGGTACGTGCCCTTCCCGCTCCATTCTTGATTATCATGGACCTGAAATACATGCTTAAGAGGTCAACACAAAGGTTGAGTGAAATTCATAGAGTTTGTTTAACGGTTGAACATAATATGTTGGTAGTAATGAGTTAATTAGACTCATACTCATGTTAGAAAACAAAACAGTTATTATTATGTACTAAGCTCATGCAACCAATACGTTAACGTGTACCAATATCAATCGGCGGTTATGTTGCCCCGGTAAGTACTTTGCCGTCATACTTAATGTTTCAAATATAGTGCATTCGTTTGAACTAACTGCTCAAACAAATGGGATTCGTCAATCCCAATAGGCCTATTCACAATACTCGCGCTCACTAATACTAGTGATTAAATGGTTCATGATGGGGCCTAGGATTGGCAAGGTAGGTACTTAGTAATAATAAAACAATCAGGCAGCATACAGTTTCAAAGCATTGTGTTCGGTTTAAAAGTAGCATGTATTTCCCCCAAGGGTTTGTAAAACATTAAAGTAATGTAAGCGGGGCTATGAACTCACCTCAAGTATGATAGCAAATAATGAAGGTGATGATCGGATCGTGTAGGTTTCTACGAGCAACCTAGAATAGAATGTTGCGACTTAGGATTTGTGTAAAGAATATAACGGAGTGCCTATATATATGTTTTGCATTTAGTCCATGATGATGTATGATGTATATTTGTAAGTCTTTGAAAGAAAGATTTATGAACATGTATGTTTTGGTATATCGTTTACTACCGTTCGGGCTAACATATTTCAGAAGCCATGTTAGTAAGCGTTCGAGGAGCCAGGACACTTTAACTCGTAAATCCACAACTCATCTCGACGGCTTACATAATGAACTCCTCACATGAAGCTCCCTACTATTGTAGTAGTTGATAAAGTATATAGATATAAGTTTTGATCCGAAAACGTTACATGTCCGATATTTGGATAAACTTAGGAAAGTTTATGGTACATGAAGATTGTTATTAGGGTTTGATTCATAAGTTTTGTATGACCATTTGTCTTGGTAACATCTCATGGTTTCCTTTTAGGTGAAGTATATACAAATTACTTGTTCATGTTATCGCCAATTTCATTGTTTCATGTTTACGCCTTTGTAAGTTGGTTTGGTCATTTCGTCATGGCCTAGCCATGACCTTTGGTCCTTGTTCCAAGGTCATGTTACACAACTTTGGCTCTAGCCATGGTGGGGGTCTTGGTTATAGGTCATAATACCTTTTATTCCTTTGAAAGTATGACAATAACTTAGTGACTTAAAATATGTAAATAGCTGTTAAGAAACTGAGAAATATCTCACTCAGAAGGCGTTTTCAAGGCTCGAGCCTCTTTGTTCCTGAAGGAAAACATGATTCCGGACAACTTTCGTGTTTTAACTTTTTCATGAATCGGACCAGAAAGGCCTCTTTTTGCGTGTTTTAGGTTCTGGCACAGAAATCACAGAAACATTTAGGCAGTTTTGCCGGAAATCTTTGGTAACTTCAAATCGCCATAACTTTTGACTCGTTTACTCTTTTTAGGTGGTTCAAATTGCTATGGTTTTCTTGTTAAGTCCTCTACTGTAATATGTAATAATCCAATATAAAATTTTTACCATTTTGATCAGGTTATAACAAGATATTCACTAGTTTGCTTGTTTTAGTAACTTGTTTCAATAAGTCATTACAACAACATCTTTTACTCATCATGTTTCATCATGGACATAATCACAACACATAATATAGCAAGAATAACATATAAATGAGATGAACATGATAAATAAACAAGAAGCATGTTAGGTTTAGGCTTACAACTTTAGGCTTTCTAATTAAAGAAAGGAGTAACTAGTAAGGAAATGGACTTTGATAGACAAGCTTCAACCCTTTTCACTTCAAGCAACCTTTCTACTCTTAGTATTCTTGAAAGATAGATGATAAAGGTTGAGGTGTATTGAGTAGATTTAAACTCAAGAGAAAACACCAAGTATGTTAGGGTTTGGAAGATTTTTGGTAAGAAATAAGCTATCTAGGGTTTCTATACTTGAACTTCACTTGAACCTTGCAACAAATTAGAAAGAAATAAGCTTAAGGAGAGAGTGTTGTGGTGTGTTTGATGGCCGGCCAAGGAGGGGAGGAAGGGGGTATTTATACTCTAATGAGGAGGTTAGTTTACTAGATATTATCTTGCCAAAACAACACATGTAACCATCCTAGATCACAAGCCATAAGATCAAGCCACCAAGGGTGTGACTCCCCCCCCCATATGGCGGTTCACAAAGGGGATAAGGGGGGAGGTGGCTTGGCTTGGTATTATCCTTGGTTATTAGATGCATTTTGACTCCGGGAAATGCCAACCGTAAATGATTAGGCCTCAAAACGTAAAACCGGGTGTCGTAAAATTATGAAACTTTAAAGTATTGTTAGAAATGTTCATAAGTCCCATAATAAAATATAAAATGAGTGGTAGGTGTCATTTGGGTGGTAAAACCCTGCTAAAAGCTGGAAACACGGGTATAAACGCGTAATACGTAAAATGTACGAATACAGCGTAAAATTGAGAAAAGTAAAATGTTACTTTTCTAATATGATAAAAATGATTTAAAATGATTTATAATGTCTAGACTGGGCTCAGTCTGGTGTCGGTTGGTGTTAAATGTCTTTTAGACATCAAACCGGAAGCCTAAAAATCAAGGAATGATTTATAAAATCAAGGAATGATTTTTAGTCAATGGAGGAGGGAAAAATATGTTGACTTATTTAAATAAGTTGAAAGCTCAAATCATCTTAGAAATGCGGTGCAGGTAAAGGCTAGGGTTACGGCTGAGTAAAAACGCGTAAAACTGAAAATTCCAGTTTTTCACGGCCGAAGTTTATTTGGGCCATGATTTTTCTCAGTTATGATTTATTCTCAAATAAATCATGAATGTGTTAAACATTTTTCTGATGTAGGGTCACCTGACGGGATCAAATTTCGTTGTGCGGAGAATTTC
>JARVZY010008097.1:0-20325 GCA_030686995.1 Artemisia argyi | reverse complement strand
TGAGATGTTAGATGAGTATAAAACTGAGAACAAGGAATATGTATGGCATCACGCATGGTGATTAATATCGAAATGATTTGAGCACTTACCATAATCTCGATGATGCAGCCATGGCTGATGTTAGCCTGTTAAGTGAAGGTATGCACCCTCCAGGAAATATATATTCTCTAATAAAGCCTGCGGTTTTCCGGAACTCATCATACTTTCCATCCGGGTGATATGTGAACTAAAGGTATTCCAAAATATGGCAGATGTAAATTAGTACAGTATTTTGCTTATTATTGGTCACTTATGAAAACGTGTGTGTGTGTGTGTGTGTGTGTGTGTGTGTGTGTGTGTTTTTAAGTAGCTTAGGAATGTCTGGGGAGTTCATTTTTCTTATCTTGTTGGTCGAAACAAAAACCCATAAGATACCTGCATGACCAAAATCCCATCCTCTGCCAATGCCGATTCACAACACCCAAAGAATTCATCATAGTATTCATGGCCAACATGCTCCATGCATTCACTGAGAATATATAAATGGCTTAGTTATCTGTCTTCTAATCTTGTCATGCAGCATTACAGAGTTGGAACATGCACCAACTCACCAAGCTATTATTCTATCATATTTGAAAGTGTGAAGCAATTGCCTATAATCACATAGTAGAAATTTGATTTGCTCCTGAACAATTAAGTGCATTAAGGTACTCACAAGAACGTCAGCTTTAAAGGTTTATTAAATACAAGAAAACCTTAACATTTTTTTTTAGAACATGATTATACCTGTAGGCCAGCTTCCTTCACTTTACTTTCTGCATATTTGATTTGCTCTATTGAGAGCGTGATGCCAGTGTATTTACATCCAGTTTGTTTGACTATTTCAATAGCTAAAGTCCCCCAACCACATCCTATGTCAAGAACTTGATGGTTTTTATCAACTCTTGCCTAGATAGATAGGTTCAGCGGAAACATTTCAGGAAGACCATTTATTAGAAAATAAAGGGGATGTTGTATTTGTATGTTAGTTGTTACCTTCTTAATCAGCAAAGAGATCTTTCTCATCTGTGCTACTTTCAAGTCTTCGTTCTCACTCTGCATGAATTAAAGAAAGGGTTATATTCGAACAACTTAGCTGAAGCTTTCAAGTACTCACCTTGAAAATTGCAGATGAATATTGCATTGTCTCATCCATGAAGAGAGAAAAGAACTCATTACTCTGTAAGCACACAAAATAAGATGTATTAAGAGTTAGTTTTTGGGACAAATAAAGTTAGAAATCTGTAAACCATGTTCTTTACAACTAAAATAATCATTCTTAATATGTAAAATTTTTCACTTGCCAGATCGTAGTGGCGCGATATGTTGCTACGTGCTTGAGTAAGACTATTGCGCCTCGAATAATGATAATAGAAGTATTTTGCAGATGCTATTATTGCTGTTGAAAACATTGGTGTCCACCAACCTCTGAACACATAAACAACCCATTATTTTAAAATCATGAGCAAGTGTAAACTTTTCAACATGCGAAACTCGTATTGAAGCTATACTACCTTTTGCTAAATTTCCGTTCAAGATCCTTCAAATCATTGTTAACAATGAAAATCTGAAAAATGGACATACTACAATAAGGAAGCATGAATAGTACGTAGCTACTAGAATATCAACTAAAAACCATGATTTAGTATTTTACCATAATCAGGTTTACAAGACCATCTGTTTTATCAGTGAAGGAGAAGTCTCCATTCATGTAGGCTTCACCAAGACCTATATCAGATTTTGAAACAACCTGCATGAAAAGCATTTAAGAAGGACAAGTAACTACATGGGTGAACAAAATCTAAATGAAATGATAACCACACAAATGAAATGTGTCAATTAACATAACACTCACTTTCAAATAAAATTGGGGATTGTGAACTTTCACACACACTTTCAAATGGCTATTCTGGCTTGTTCCTTCAAAGGTTAACACTGAGCCACCTTCTTCCAATAAACTGTATGATATAGAAATATGACTTATGTCTGAAATTGACCGTCAAGAGTTTAGAGTGATGGTATATATAAGAAATTTACTCACATCAAAGTTCCCGTAGCAATATGATCACGTAGGAACCTAACAAGAAACAACCGTGCACCAGCTTCCAACAAAGAGGGTGACATTTTTTTCGGGTTGTTGATAATTCCAGAACTCTTATTAAGAATGCCATATGCTGCAACCATACCGGCCTTCATTACAGTAAAAAGCCTTGTGAGAAACGTATTTTGATTTCTCTCTCTATGGGATGCTATAAATCATTGCACTGAATGTGCTAGAAAAATATACAGAAAAGTTATCTACAAAACTTTATTTGTTACTTAGCAGAAGTTCTACATGTGATATTGATTTATATGTAAGTTACCTTCATTTCATCCTCATGAAATCCATTACCTATAGAAAAATAAGATTCAGTATGTAAAAGTAAAATGTTAAAGCAAAAAAATAGAGAAAAATGCTTATAATATACATTCTACACGAAGATTGCTCCTATAATCATAACTCCGTAAAAGGCAATAATATGTGAGGGTGAGCATTAGAAAAAAGAAAGAAAAAAAAAATGTCTGTTTAAGTCATCTGGTTACTATTGGTCGAGCTTGTGCAAGGGAAGCCTTAAAATAACTTCATATAAAAAACCATTTTAAGTTTTTTTAAGGAGTACTGATTCAATTTCAAGTTAAGCCGTGGTATGGCACTTCCTTCATCTCATAAATGAATTGAATGTCACCCTATGACCGAATTCAGATATATATGTCATTTATTGCTTCTCAAGTTCAATTGGTGTTTTAAAAAATCCTACACCAGAATTTCATTATTTGGAGGCATCAATCTATTACTTTTGAGCTTAACTTATCATGTTTGACTATACGAAACTTGTAAACTTAATTAACATGAGACAATGGAATATTATTTATAGTCAAGCGAGGAATATGAACCAATACATGGCACCTATATGCAACTGAAGAAAAGTACCTTGGTATGATCCACAAAACCAAATTCCTCTCTTCCCTTGAATGTTATGAAGTTCAACTAAAGCCTTTGAGGCTGCAACTGATGGAACTGCTCGGCCAGTTGACCACTTGAGCAAAGTACTATTTGGCGTTTGGGATGGATTGAAAGTGACCAGAAATGGTAGGTCATTCTCATTAATCTTCTGTATCTTCAAATTATTAGTCAAAAAAAAAAAAAAAAAAAAAAAAAAAAGTACATATAATCTCCAAATGAAACAGGTTTTAATTTGTATCTGGAAGACTTGAAACTGGAAAGAAGTCCAAATGGTCCTGAAATGTACAAGTGATGCATATAATCTCCTTAAGGTACTTTCTAATTGCTACCTTTTTTATTTTGTTGTCTGTTATTGTTGCTATATCTTATCACGTACAATTCATCGAATAAATGATAAAGATCCAGTTTTTGATCTTAGTTAGGAATTTGACTTTCTTTTACTTTGCTGCACATTTTGACTTCTAAATTTATAGTTATTTCACCTGTAAGATTTATTTTTGTTTGAATTCGCATTATCACACCATTCTACAGGGTCTCTGAATTATTGCTTAGGGGATTAGTTTAGTGTTTAACTTTACAGGAAGTGTCGCAGTTGCAGAACTAATAGTTTCTTTCATACATGGACAATGAAACTTAATTTTCTATATCATTAAAGATCTCTGCTTAAAGTCTTCGACTTGTAGGATTCAAGACTGTAACTTACATACCTGAATCACATTTAACCAGTATGTTAAGCATACTAAATGATCCCCGGTTCCAGCAAAATTTAGCGCACTCCATGCTGTCTTGTTTCGGGGCATTAGTTTTTTGTCGTGATGTAGGAAAATATCACTACCAAAAAAAAAAAAAAAAAAAAAAAAAAGATTTGTTACGAGATAGAAGTAAAGGGAAAATATATTGACAAAAACAATATAGTAAGCAGAAATACATTTAAGAGAAGCAAAAGAACACATATGAAAAGAACCATACTTATAGACGTAACTAAAGGCCCCAAGTATTCTGGTCTCTTCATATGTAGCTTGTTCTCCTAACATTTTGAGAGTATCGGGGGCATCTGCGTCTATTATGCATAGAAAATACTTTTCCGTAGACCCATCTTCACAGACTACTAAACAACCTGCTCATACTCCGTACATATTAATATCAAAAAATTTAAAATAATATGATGGGTCCGTAAGCAAGCAGAGGTAAATTTTATGGAATCCTTAACAATGTGAAACAGCTTTTCCTTCCTGTTTTTAGCTATTACCAACAAAAGCACAAATTCTATTGACATATCTTTCTATTTTCAATAATAAAAGAGCCAAACTAATACAAGCCAAGTACTTACCATCATCATCAAGTTTCACAACAGATTGAACAACACAACCTGTTCTTATTTTGCATCCTTTAGACTCTAATTCTTCTTTCAACTGTTATTCATATCGGCATATTAGTAAGCTCTAAAGACTCTTATGATATAGCCATACTACTATACTAAGCTACTAGCATAGATATTGACAGGTTACCTTTTTAATGTACGTATGTGAACCGTGCCTTACAGTAAACCATTGAGGGCCGTCCGGAAGCTTAACGAAGACATACATGAGTATAAGACAAAACTATTTCATGTCCTAACCAAATTTATGCTATTTTATAAATTTGAATGAATATAAACTAAAGATGTGTACCTCAAACAGATGGTGATTGTTAAAATATGAAAGGACAGAAAAGGCAGATAAATTCAGGACTCCTTCCGCAGGGCATGACCACAATGAAGAGCATATTGGAATCTGACATATTTATGTTAATTTGTGTGATTGCGTATTAGTTTATATCCTTATAAATGTTAAGAAGTTACATTTACGAAGTTTTCTTACAAGATAAGACTTTTGAAATAGCTCGGAATAACCATATGACTTGATGAAATCCTGCAGTGTTTCAATGTGACCATTGCCTTGGCTATGTTTATGCTCTTCAAGGTACCTATTCCATTTATAACATTGTAAGAATAGTACTGCCTGAGTTTGACAGCACAATTGCAACGTCTTCAACTAGTTTAACGTACCTCACTACGTCACCCTTAAAGTTGTTTAGTTCCCACAGCATCTTCAGAAAGGAAGGATTTAGTATATTGCTTTTTTGTGCAAATAAACTTGATAAACCGTTTCGACTGCCCCATTCATAACCATCATTGTTTCCGTTCAAGCTCAATGAGAATGACATATCAGAAATTTTGGTGTCAACTCCAAGCGTCTCAAACAACTCCATCGTGTTGGGACATGTTACCTGCATATCGATCAACACCGTACATTTGGTTTTATATTAAAGTGATTAACTTTTTCACTGAAACAAATTAAGGTCTAAATCAAACAATTATGTTAATATTTGATGCTTATATTGGATTCAATACATATTTGGTGTAAAAATATGTCAAAACTACATTGTTTTTACATTAAGGTAATGTCACTCAATGATGGATATATGCCCCTATAACTGTAATATGGTCTAATAAATTAACTAATGTTTACGTCTAAACAAGGATTATAGAGGGATGTTTAATTGTTACTTGTGAAAAATAGTTAGGACAACTATTACCCGGTTGAAGTTCATGAAACTCAAGTCCAAATCGACGCCATTGATGGTAACGTGTCTGCCAAGGTAATTCTCCTTCTCGTATAGCACCACCTTGACCCCTGCTTTCGTCAATACATAAGCGGACACCAGCCCACTAATGCCCGAACCAACCACAGCCACTCTCATGTTAGACATCTTGTTACAATATACCTGTAGGCTATATAAATTGATACACTAATTAAACCAACTTAGCAAGAAGACCAACATAACTAAAATTGTAAGCAAAGTTTAGTCATTCCGAGAGTTTTACACACCTTGAAATGTTTGATGTTGGAGGTTGCAAAAGTGCTATCCAATATATATAATACAATACGACTACATTTATCAAGGCAAACAACCTCATTTTCGTTTGTTATATATAATTATTATTATCTATATAGAACATTTTGCTCTGGACCGAGCTCCGATGCATATTCTTTTAATGTGCAATATACATAAAATGGTAGTATGTGACCAGTGACCACAAACATATTATAAAATATACATAAAATTCGATGCATGTTATTTTAATGTACAATATGTATAAAATAATAGTATATGTGACCACAGACATATAGTAAAATATACATAAAATAATAGTATGTGACCATCGTCCACTACTCCACTAGTAGATATCTTTTGGGTTGTTGGGCTTTTTGTTAGTATGGGTTAGTATGGGATTCAACTGAGTTGCTTGGGCCTAATATTTTTTCCCAACTAAAATAGAAATGGCCTATTTCTGTGTGATATAGTTTCCGAATTTAAGGTTTCGTATTCTCATTGTCACGAATTTTACATGTTCATACATAAAATTTGGTGATACATTCAGTAACAGCGGAAGAAAAAAAAAATGAAACAACAGCATTTGCTAACTATGCAATTTACCCCGCCGCAACGCGGCGGGTACATTCATCTAGTTAAACACATTTGCAGGATTGAACCATATACCAATGCAACTTGATTCATATATATATATATATATATATATATATATATATATATATATATATATATATACACACACACACGGAAGGGATCAAGTAAGAAAAATAATTAAAATAAGCAGGGTAAGAAGTAATTCTAGCCTTAGGAGGGAAATTTTGAAGGAAAATGCATCCACTTTTATAGGTGCATCTGAAATGTGTGATTGTGTTTACTTCTTATCATTCCTATTTTAATTATTATTCTTATTTCATCCTAACTCTATATATATATATATATATATATATATATATATATATATATATATATATATATATATATAGGCAAAGGATCACGTGCGGATGGTACTTTTTAGTGCGGACGTACGGATGCGTATGGGCCGTTGATCTTTTCCCATCAGCGGCTGTGATTAGATATAATTATATAACACGGAGTGGCATTCTCGTAATTATTATATTTAGAAAATACGGGTCAAATCTTCGCCCGTTAATATCTCCTTATCTTTTTTATTATTATTTGAATATTTTCTTTCCTTATTCTTTGCAACTATATTTATTTCATTTTTATTATCGAATGGATTTACCTGATCAGTATTCTGGTATTGGTCCTGATCTATCGGATCATTTTTTATCAAAAAACCGTGTTGAAGGTATTTTTTATAAGCTATCTTCTTGATATTCTGCACTTTCAGATTCTTATTCTGCATTTTCAAATTAATTTCTTTATATGGTAGATATTGTGATATTAATATATAAGAATGGTATTTTGATATTAATATATGATATGTATTACGATATTAAAATATAAGTATAGTATTGTGATATTAATCTATTGTGAATATTGTTTTTGTTATATGATATGTATTACGATATTAAAATATAAGTATTGTATTGTGATATTGTTTTTGTTATATGATATGTATTACGATATTAAAATATAAGTATGATATGTATTACGATATTAAAATATAAGTATGTATTGTGATATTGTTTTTGTTATATGATATGTATTACGATATTAATATATAAGAATGGTATTTTGATATTGTTTTTCTTATATGATATGTATTACGATATTAAAATATAAGTTTGGTATTGTGATATTGTTTTTCTTATATGATATGTATTACGATATTAAAATATAAGTATCGTATATGATATGTATTACGATATTAAAATATATGTATGGTATTGTGATATCAATTGTTTTTATTGTAGAGAAATTTGTTTTTGACACGTGGCCTTTATCTGTTTGACATAACAAATTTATATATTAATGTCGTTTTGTTATTCTGCATTTTTGAATTTTATTCTTATATTATTATTTCTTTTATGGTAGGTATTACGATATTAATTTTTAAATGCTATTGTGATATTTATTGTTTATTATGAGTTTTTGTATTCTTGACTGGTGGGTGTTATTTGTTTTACATAACAAATATATATATTAATATTAATATCTCTTTTATGGTTGGTATTTTATGATATTTGAGATGTATGATATTTATATATAAATAGTATTGTGATATTTAATAGTTATTATGAGTCAATTGTGCAATTGATTTGTGGCATTTATATTGTTATATAGTACTGTATGTATTAACTGGATGTACTATGATATGAAATTGTTAGATCAATTTTGATATTATTATAGTTATAAGTTGTATGAACTGTTATACTTTTTTTACTTAATTGTGTAATATTATTTTATTATCAAGTCACTTTTTGACTTTATTTTTTTTAGGTTATTCTATGATGCAGAATTCTGCAAGTAATGATGTTGTTGAAGCTGTAAATTTATCTCCTGATGATAATTTAGAAGACAATGAGGAAGTAAATTCACCAGATTTTTTTAGCTTAACTACAAAGTTAATTAAACCTGTTGTTGATAAAGCAGTTGTTCCAGCAGAAGGTAGTTTGTTTAATAGTGTTGAAGATGCTTACAGGGTGTACAAAAATTATGCTGATGAAGCTGGTTTTATTGTTCGTAGAGGGCATGAAAGTAAAGCAGGAGGTGTTATTCTTAATAAGGAATTTCTTTGCAGTAAAGAAGGGATTAAAAAAGTTAAAGTTGAAGAATTTGATAGTTTAAAACAAGATTGTAACGCTAAGTCAGTTAAGAGAAAAAGATTTGATTTTAGGACAAATTGCAAAGCTAGACTTTATATTGTTAAATCTGGTGAACAGTATAAAGTTAAAAACTTTGTGGAAGAGCACAATCATGGTTTTTTTACTTCTGAAGATAGACATTTGCAAAAGTCTCACAGGTCTATGAGTTTGGCGCATCAGTATTTTGCTATTAAAGCTTCAAATTTGAACATTGGTCCTTGTATGTCGTTCAATTTTATTGCTGAGCTTTTGGGTGGATATGAGAAAGTTGGTGCAACAAAGATTGATTTCAAGAATATGAGTCGTGATATTTACAATTATATTGGTAAATATGATGCCCAAATGATAATTGATAAGTTTAGTGTTTTAAAGGAAAGAGATGAAAATTTTTCATTTGAGTTTAAGACTAATACTGCGGGTCAATTAAGTTGTTTGTTTTGGTCTGATGATACAAGTAAAAGGAATTATGAAGCTTTTGGTGATGTTCTGTCTTTCGATGCTACGTTCAAAACTAATATGTAAGTTTTTTTTTTTTTTTTTAATATATACATTTATATATGTATATTTTTTTTGTAGGTACAATATGGTGTTTGTTCCTTTTACGGGTGTTGATAATCATCAAAAATGTGTAATATTCGGTGCTGGTTTGCTTTCGAAAGAAGATTTTGTTTCATATGAGTGGCTACTACAAGCTTTTGTTAAATATTATACTAAGGAGCCGTATCTTGTTTTAACAAATCAAGATCCTTCAATGTTAATTGCAATACCTAATATTTTTAAAACTGCTAAACATCGTCTTTGCATGTGGCATATAATGAATAAACTTCCTACAAAGGTATATATATATATATATATATATATATATATATATATATATATATATATATATATATATATATATATATATATATATATATACATATATATTGTAAGAATTATTTTTAATATTAAACAATTATTTTTTATATAAATTATTTTCCTTTTATTTTTTTTTGTAGATTGGTTCTGAAATATGTGAAGAAGAAGGATTCAAAAAGCGTCTATGTCGTATTGTATGGAGGGAAAGCGACGAACCTGATGAATTTGTTGAAAAATGGAATTCTTTATTGGTTGAATATCATTTAGATGAGCATAAATGGTTAAATGATATGTTTAATATTAAAGAGAGTTGGATTCCTGCTTATTTTAGAGATATTCCAATGAGTTGTTTAATGAAAACTACGTCAAGATCTGAAAGTGAAAACTATTTTTTTGGTCATAATTCTAATTGGAGTTCTACTCTAGTTCATTTTCTTTTTCGTTATGAAAGTGCTTTAGATCAGCAAAGAAATATTCAACGTGTTCTTGATAATAATACAAGAACTGGTAAGCCATCATTGAAAACCAGACAATTAGTTGAAGCACAAGCTGCAGATTTTTACACTCTTGAGGCATTCTATGTTATTCAGATTGAGATCGTTGCTTCTGTAGATTCTTGTACTGGTTCTACGAGAAATTTGGGTTATGTTAAAGACACTGATAAAGAGTGGTTTGGAGAGTTTAAGGTATTAGATTTCAATTTTTTTTAATTCAATAAATATTATCAAGAAACTCGTTCTGTTAAAAATATTTTATATATTTTTTTATTTACTTTTTTTTTTCAGGTTGACTATTATGAAGAAACTCATTCTGTTAAATGCAGTTGCCTGCATTTTGAAAGACGTGGTTTGTTATGTCGTTATGCCTTTTATACTCTTAGAGCAAATGGTGTTAAGAAGATTCCAAAGCAATATCTGTTAAGGCGTTGGAGAAAAGAAGCTGTTGTTTTACCTCCAATTGGTTCTTCTTATAAATCAAGTGGATCTTCTGGTTCTTGTATTTCGAATATTTATTCAAAAGTGAATGCTATAATCAATCAATGTGGATACGATGAAGATAAACTAAGTCAATTTCTTGATCAATTGAGTCTTTATGAATCCGGTTTAGAATCATCAAATGTGCCTCAGACTTCAGCAAGTAAACAGCAAAGTATATCATCTATGATTGGAGTTCCTAAACCTGATGTTCTTGAAGTTCTTCCTCCTGATTTTGGGAAAAACAAAGGTGGAATTAGTGGTCATAGGTATAAACCTTCTAATAATGATGTCAGAATTAAATCTGCAAAAGAAGGTGGAAAAAAATTGAGAAATTGCAGAATCTGTAAAACAAAAACAGATCATGATTTCAGGAATTGTCCCAACAATCCAAATAGGAAAAAACTGGCTCCTAAGAAAGGCATTAAGAAGGTGAATCTAAAAGGGAGGAAAACTAAGGGACAATCAACTAAAGCTAACTCTCAGGAGGATGATGGTGTATATAATTTTAATTCTGAGGAGGATACTGATTGATAAGTTTGAATAATTGAAAGTAATTTATGTTATTTAATTTTATTGTTCTGAATTACAGATTTTTTTTATTAAAGTTGTCATTTTTTACATAAGCATATCTACATAGTTATTATTATATAAATTGTTGTTCTGATTTAATTATTATTATACTGTATAATTTGTTATTACGATATAAATTGTTATTCCGATATTAATATCTCTTTTATGGTAGGTATTACGATAGTTATTATTTAAGGTTTGTAACTTCGTATTCTGATAGGTATTACGATATTAATTTATAAATTGTATTGTGATATTTAATATTTACTATGAGACATTTGTGTTCTTTACACGTGGCCGTTATTTGTTTGACATAACAAATATATATATATATATATATATATATATATATATATATATATATATATATATATATATATATATATCATATTAAACTTATTTTAAATAAAGATGAGTAATTAAATTAAAAAAAAAAAAAAAAAAAAAAAAAGTAGGGGTCAAGTAAGCAAACAGGCGGCGTACACACTTCCCCTAAACATCACATCCATCAAATCTCTGAAACACTATTAAACAATAAAATACATCTTAAATACTCCACTATAAAATAATAATGAGTATGCTGAAAAAAATTACAAAATCTTTCTGCTGAAAGAAAATAATGAATAATGAAACTTCATAAATCTCTCTCCGCTGAAAATTTATGGATTACAACTATCTTATTTCAGATTATACTATAAACTCTAATGGGTAAACTTAAACCAGTATGTGTAATCCACAAACTAAACCCAACATATTAAAACATATATTGGTTTAAAGTAAGTGAACAAATTTATATCAGATTACACCATAAACATTAAAATAAAATGTTTATACATCATATCATCATATGATGCTGAATGAGATCCTGAAAAACACTAATAATTGAATGTATCTGAGTTACATACCAAAATAAAATTACATTCATAATTCTTTATATATTTTTTAAATAAAGATGAGTAATTGTTTTATTCCATTTAGTCAGGTACCTCCATACGTTTTTGTTCATTACTTTCAAAATTTACATATATCATCTTCTAACAGAAACCATTTGCAGCAATTTGTTGAACGTATGCCGGATATACTCTCTTTTTTAGTCAATTTGATTATTGAGAGGTCTTATGAAGATGTATTACAACTTGAAGAACAAGAAATAGTTCGTTTTCAAGAAGAAACTAAGAATATTGGCTCATCTAATTTTTCTACGAGATCCATAGTAAGTGAAAGAATAATGTTGCTTTACAAGATGGACTGGGTTTGTGCAATTTGTTTGGGAAAATACAAAGAAAATGAATTTATATGCTCTTTGGTTTTCATAAATCGTAATTCATTTAACTTACATCAAGTAATAGAACCAAAAATTAAATAAAAGATATTTAACAATACCTATTTTTCATAATATATTTTTATGATTCTTACTGATCATTTAGCAGAATCGATTCATTGTACAAGCCCATGATGAATGAACCCTCTACTCCAATAATCCCAAGATTCTTGATTTGTTGTGAACATGGGTCATAAACATGAAGTGTTGAACATTTTCCATAGTCTTCTCGAGGTTCAAATATAGCTTCACCACTTTTTGTAAACCCCAATATTCTATAAATGTTTGCATCAATAGTGTACAACTTTCTGAAAGAAAAATCATCTTGCATTATCCATAGACCACATTGTAGTGCTCCATCAATCATAATGCATCCACACACAACAAGAGACTCCCTTAGTTTACAAACGGTCAATTGGAAAGGTTCAAATATTTCATTTGTTAAGCTATCTGGTAAGTGTATCTCTTTGAACTCTTTTGTAATCAAATCAAATGAGATAAGCATGTTTTTGTTATAGTCACGATCATCAGCAACAATCAATTCATATGCAACCCAATAAACAAATCTATCTAATACATCATAAGTTGAGTCATTAAATTTGATGGTTTCTCGAGGACAATTAGCATTTGGATTCACATTGTTCCAAACACCTGAACTTAATGAAAAAACTTCTACAACCCAAAACATAGCATTCTTAGCATATGTTAATTTCAGTACTGTAGGATCTAAAGTATCCGGGCGAATTCCAAAAGCTAAAGTAGGACAGATATTACTTTCAGTATAAGGAGCAACAATACCAATTGATTTTCGAATTGAAGGATTCGAAAAAATAACCATCCACTGTTTATAGACTTTGTGGAAACCATACAAACACACTAAACCATGAGTTGCACCAATAATTTTTAATATAGAAAATTTTTGTTCAATGTTTTTAGAAATAACATTAGATACATAAATGTTAAAAAGAGTTTCATTCTTACCATCATCTAGAAAAAAAAAAAAAAAAAAAAAAACGTATTTTTCATTAAAAAAAGAAGTATCTTCTCTGTAGCCTATGATAGAACAACTAAGCGGCTGTGGATGGCGGTTGCTATGACCAATCACAAAGTCAGAGCTCTCAATAAAAGACTTCCATTGTTTGGAAACTAATTTGAATCCAATCAATATCTTAACCTCATAAACTTTTTTGATTATTTCCATTTGCAGTTCAATCGGGATGTTGTCTGACATTTTTGAAGTGTTGTGGTTGTTGTTGCTGTTTTTTTTTAGGGTTTTTTTTTTTTTATTCTATGAAGAAGGTGGAATGAAATTGGGATTTTTTGTTGATTGTTTTGACTTTTTGAGTTTTATCAAAATATCAATCTCTTAAAATAATATTTTTTAATATAAATTAAATTTAATCAATAGTGTTTTTAAATTAAATTTATTTTTTAATTAATTAAGTATATGTTATTATTTGTATTGCAAAAAAGAATATTCTAATATATAGTACGTAGTAGGGCTGAGCAAATGGACCGGACCGACCGTACCAGACCGGACCGACCACATTCGTTCCGGTCCTCGGTCTAAGCTTTTTGGCTAATTCGGTCCTCGGTTCGGTCGGTCCGGTCCGGTTTGATCCGTACTATGTAGTAATATTTAGCTTCTCAAAGACGCTTCATTTTTGTTAGTGTGCTTTAATTCAAACAAGCATGTTTTGATTATGATTAACTCTTTTAAAATTAAATAATCTTTAAAAAAATTTAAAGTATGCTTAAAATTTTCAGTAATTGTTAAATTAATAAATAAAGTTATTTTAAGTAAATATTATAAATAAAATATCTTCAATATTATTCAAATGTTTTTTATTTATTTTAAAATAAATTAATTTTATTAAAAAAGCCCATATTTTTAATGTTAATAAACTTTTCCAAAGCTCATTATTTTTAGAAAGCCGATATTTAAAAAGCGCAAAACTTTTTAAAATGTGAATATTCTTTTAAGATAACAGTATTAAATGATGCTTTTCAAATACATGTTTGATTTCTACGACCACACCAAGTCCAACACAAGACCATTTCATCTGTTTCATGTTTGTTAAAACAACAACGACACTTTGAACACTACATGTTGTCGTTTTCTTCTTTTTTCAAAATATGTCTTCAAAGTTTTATTTATGTTTTTCAAAATAAACTTTTCCATAATTAGGTTCGGTTATAAATTTGTTTGGTTAGTTTGGTTCAATTAGTTTGGTTAAACCGAACCTAACCATATTCAAATTCTTTTATTCAGCTTGATTTTTTAGTTTGGTTCGGTTTGGTTAATTTTTTAATTTGGTTCGGTTCGATTTTTTGCTTGACCCGAATAAAGTTAATTCACTATTTATTTTTAAAAAATTAATAATTACATAAATATTTAACAATAAAAATATTATTTAGCCTAAAAAAGAAACGTTTTTTTATTTGACTTTGTTGACTGCATGCACAATTTGCATATACAATCTCAGACCATCATTACCATCAATAACTTTTCACTTGGCTCTATAACCAGCTTGTCTCTCAGATTATCAGTTGTCATATCAACGAACCGTCAAAAAATTAAAAGGTTAGAATATCCAATTTTTTTTTCTAAAAATTATCCGAATCTACTTGCAATATGTATATCTTGTTGATCTCATATTTATGGAATACTTTGCTAATTATAACATTACTTGTATGATATGTTATGTTTGCTAATGATAAGATTACTTAATAATTGTAATCTATTGATCAAACATTGTATTCTATTTGTTAAAGATTAAATAAGTGAGTAATACATGTTTTGAAACAGATATGATCTGTTAGATTAGATTCTTATTGTATATAAGAAAGCTTTTAATAAAACTTATATTGCATTAGGTATTTGATCAAAATAATGTTTTTTGTTTTATTTTGTGAAAAAAAAATTGTTTTGGATAGAATATTGAAAGATGGGTTGTTAGTTTAATTTCCAGTATGTAGAATGTTCTTTTTACATAAATAATTGTTTTGAATCAATAACAAAGTAACTCCCAATACTGTCTTCCATGGTTTATGGGTCCCAATACCGTCTTCCACGGTATATGGGGGAGGTTTAGACGTAGACAACCATACCCCTACCTAAGGTAGAGATGTTGCTTCCAGTTTCTACCAAAAGGACCTCTTGATTCGACCTTTCAAACTTAATCACATAAATACAGCACCGTAAGCTAAAACAAACTTAGGTAAACTCGCACGAATGTGATTGTGAGTTTCATTGATTGAAAAGATCAATGTGTTTGCGAAAAATAAAAAACTATATAATTGGTCTACATGCTGATTTCTATGGCATTTAACGTTTATGATTATCAAGAATACATCATGTAGTTATTTTAGTTAGTTTTACTCATAGATAACACCTTTGCCATTTGGTATATGCATATTTTACGGTTACATATGCGATCTTCATTTCTAGGTAGACAATCCATATTAGCTCACGTATATTTCGTTTATTTTTTTAGTTAAATTTTTAACTTTTGAATATAACTAATATCGCAATATAATATGATAACAATTTATAATTCAATTGTGTGCAGACTTTACCAAATGTTTTCTATGAACACTTCTACAATGGAGAAAAATACATTTTCATCCATGGCAACAACAGGTACAGGTACATATGTTTATTAAGGGATGATGGAAGCAAGGTTGATTTGTATGGTGATGAATGGGCTAAATTTGTTGAGGACAATGTCCCTTCCCTTGTTAGTACTTTGCACTTTGTGAAAGAGGCAGATAGCATATTTTATGTAACAAGATATAATGATCAGGGTATCGAAGTTCCAGGTTATGAAAGATGTGTAGTGGGAAACAAGGTGAGTAGATGCTTGGTTAGGAGCACAACTGATGGACAGGTATTTTTTTTTGTTATATATCGTTTTAAAATATACATATAAGCTTAATGGTATTAAAAAAAAACTAAATATATACTTGATATTGTAGATTCTACCGGGAGATTTCTTGCAGGACATATGGAAAAACACATTCAAAATTTATGCAAATGGAAAGAGTTACAAAGTAAAACATGAAAGGGTACAACTTGATCCAGAAAAGTGTTGTAAGGTCAAACCGATTGTTCGGTAAAAGATGGGACAAACTTGTTGCTGATTTGCAAATTGCTAGGGAACAGATGATTGTATTTACAAATTTGGAAAACAACAAACTGAGTCTTGCCATATTCTTAGCTAATGGAACGAGCATTCATGAAGAAACTATTCTACCAACAATGTTGAGGTTACCTTCTCGTCCCATACCACCATATGCCATCGAAGGTATATCTATTATGTTAATATTTATGTTGTTCATTATAATAGCAAAAATACAAATAAATTCATCAGTAAGAAGTTAAGTATTGTTATTAATCGTTAATCGCAGACAAGAGAGCAAAACATTCATGCTTATGGAAAGGACATACCAGTCACAACAATGAAGTTGATGTTTTCTATGCTGAACTAACTGCATCTGTTTGCGTCTTTTACCAATTGGTAAGTATATAAAAATAGTTATAAAAAAATTGTGGTATGTTTATGATAAAATATTTTAAGTTTGTTATTTAATGACTCTAACCAACTGTATATATGGATGTTAGACAATACCAGTTGATTACACCTTCTCACACTCTATGGACACATACCAAAAGGCAATACTTGTTACTATGGATGAGAGGTTTCTAATGAAAGTAAAAACAATTCCTGACAGAAGCAGACCATCAAGGTTTAAGCATGTGAAAATTACTGGCAACTGGGGGGCATTTGCAGGTTTTTGCAGTTTCAAGGAAGGAAAGATGATGCGTTTAAAGCTTGTTAACACAATTGTTGAAGTTGTTGAAGGAGAAGAAGTTAAAGTTGCAGAATTTCATGTCTGTTAATCATGATATGGAAAAAGTTTGTTTCATTTTGCAACTCTCTGAAACTGAACTTTTATGTGTTTTAATTATGAACTGTGGATGTTTAGGAATCAAAGACTTTGGTAAATTAGGAATCTAATACTTTGGATAATTAGGTTGTAATTATGAAGTGTATTAATCTAAGACTTTGGTAATTTAAGTGAACTTTGGTATGTTTATTTTATGTTATGATGACAGTTAATATAATAATAATAGCAAAAATACTAAGAAATATTATTTTAAAAATAATGAGTATGCTGAAAAAAATTACAAAATCTTTCTACTGAAAGAAAATAAAGAATAATCAAACTTCATAAATCTCTCTCACCTGAAAATTTATGGATTACAGCTATATTATTTCAGATTATACTATAAACTCTAATTGCTAAACTTAAACCAGTATGTTTAATCCACAAACTAAACCCAGCATATTAAACCATTTATTGGTTTGTTTGATATTTTCTATTCAGCATTTGTAATCTACAAACTGAAACCATCATCTGAAACCATAAAAAGTTTATTGTTATTTACTAGTTTCTGAGTACTTTAAAGTAAGTGAACAAATTTATATCAGATTACATCATAAACATTAAAATAAAATGTTTATACATCATATCATCATATGATGTTGAATGATATTCTGAAAAACACTAATAATTGAATGTATCTGAGTTACATACCAAAATAAAATTAAAGATTTAGGATACAGATTCATTGAATAAAACTCATACTCTTTTACATTATCAAAATTCACTAATGTTTATCTGCAAAATTACACAATTTCAGATTAAAATGGAAATGAATTTTCTCAGGGCTTTTTCATTTCTTTTCCTTTACCTTTCCAAGAAGTCATAAATCTCATCTCAATGAACCTTTGAGATTTTGCTTTTAAACGACGTTGTTTTTCTTCTGGACTAAAACTCAAAAATTCAATTGATTCAGAAATTATTTTTTTTCTATGTATATTATAATCGGAAAGAAGGATTTTAGCTGCATATTTCTTCCTTAATGTCCTGATTTGGCCTTGTTGTTCTACACCTTCATTTTTGAATCCTGAGTTCCATTCTTCAACTTTTTGTCCATTGAATGTCTCCATATGTCTCATTGCAAAAATTGCACAATCTTGTTCATTTCTTCTTGTTCTCCAAGGCATTTTCAATATACTAGGCTTACAGAGTTTCATGATTTAAAATTTTGGATGCTCTTTCTTCTTCAAATACTCACAGAAAAGGTTTGTCTGAAAAAAATTAAAACAACAATGTTAATGAATATTAAATTTTACTTTATTTAAATTTTGAAATTAAATGATTTAATGTTCTGGGAAAGCTATTGACTTTTTTTAGATATACTCCTACTTTGACTTATATGAACTTTGCTTGATCTTAGATGATTATAGAAGATATGATAAGCTTAAGTAAAGCTAATTTAGGCTTAAGTTATTGGTAATAAGCTTATGTGAGGGTTTATAGTACTCAAAACACCACACAGTTAACTGTGAGGTGTTATTTTAGTGATTTTGACTTTTTCTCTAATAAACCTGGGTTTTTATGGTTTTGATATCTTATTTAAATCTAATGAAACATATATCAATAACAATTACTTACCCACTAAAAACCACTGTATCACACTGAGCACCCTTGATCCAAACAGTCCTTAACAAGATTTGATTTTTGAATTTTAGATCAGACAAATTCCTGAGACCTTATGATTGCTTTTAATTATCTTATTATGGTCTCATGAGTCTATAATATCACAGAAATGAGGGCTGCAAACACAGATAACCAAGAAAACAATTTATACTAATTTGACTGCATTACTTTTATTTTTAGCTACTATAAATTTAAATTAACAAACTATCTATCTTAAGTTATATTATAACTAAGGAACATCAAATAAGCATAAACAAATCAATCAGAAGATGAATAAGGTATGTCACAGTAGAAATAAGGAAATGAGATTTATGACTTACAAAATGCAATCCTGCAAAACCATGAACCAAAGACCTCAAATCCAATCCTATAGAATCTCCACAGATTCACTAACCCAGGGCAATCCAGGTTATGAAATTAAATGACTGAATGTTTTAGAAATTGTAAACACGTATTCTTACCAGAACTACAGGGTTTCGAAGGTCAAGGTTATGAAATTAAATAACTGAATGTTTTAGAAATAGTAAACATGAATTCTTACCAGAACTAGTGGCAGAGTTCCATAAATTCTCTTTATCAGATCAATTTCAGAAATTTTAGAAGCTTCATAAAAAACTTCCAAATCTGTTATTCTGTTATCGATAATCTCAATCTTCAGATTCTTTAGATCAAAACAAACTATGTAGTAATGTGAATCCCGAAGAATATTGAAAAAGACCTATGTTGATATTCAAAAAAATAAGCCATTGAAACTAATATTTATACATAATCAGTTATTCCATACTATTATAGCTACTATAAGCACATTTTTAAATGAGTAACTTACCAAATCCACACTAACTAAATTAGCTACAGATTCATCTTCAAGGCATGCAGCTAAAAACAGAGCTTCTTGAAAACTTTCAAATCTTTCATCTCTTGTTATATTTTCATCAGTCATAGATAGAGGCTGATATCATAAAATAAAATTAATACAAAATATTTATTTTTAAATACTATTTTGTTATTAAAAAAACATAAAAAACATACCATAACGTGCGTATTGCAATACAATTTTGTTTGTTTTGAGTTATATCTTCTGAATTCTTCACAATTAAGTAAGATACACCACATATCTATAACATCAGAATATATCCATTGTTCATAATAGAACGATTCAAACATAGTACGTTCTACTCCAACCTCAACATCTTGAAACTGGAAAATTATGTCCCTATAAATATTTATCAAAAGTATTAAATTACAATAAGAATAAAAAAATAAAAAAATAAAATAAAAATAATGTTTAAAACTTACATAGGATTTTTGCTCATACTGAATAGTGCATTGGCTGCATTAAATTCTTCTGTCGATGCTTGAATG
>JARVZY010008096.1:0-20328 GCA_030686995.1 Artemisia argyi | reverse complement strand
TTCGGGTTTTCTTTTCTCCGTCCTGGTTCACCCATACAGAGCTGGAAATCCGGTTTACTCTACACCGACCGGGATGCTTGCACCTTCTATGGACAAGCCAAAGGAGGACCAACCGGAAAGGAAAAAAGACGAAAGCCCCGGAAAGAAGGACAAGAGGGTCGATCCGTCCGGGTTCCATCTAAATCAACCAAATCAATGTTTCCTGGGAGCAAGTTCAACCATAAGGCACTGCATCAAGCAACTCTAGGTTGTATAGCCTTGTGGTGTAAGGCTGTGTAAATAACTGGACCTTACCACCGGGCTCAAAGGATCTCATTCTCCGTTATCGGATTGGCTCGTGCTGGAAATGGGTTCTTCCCTCTCATTTCCGGGTGGATTAACCCACAATCGGCCATGGGGTCACGAGGATCTGATCCTCAAACAGGCAATGATAGACAGGCATCGCTAATCTCTTCCTAGCCTGTGTATTCTTAAATCCTTTATACTTTTCTCTCGTATGACCAATCCACGATTCCAGCTTAAAGGAATGGCCTAGATCATCAGTACCTGGAAACCCGCAATCCCGGTGCCCCACCCATCATTCCCTATACCCTTATGGGTTGTAGAACAGAGAAAGCAGACCGGCATCTGTTATTCCTGGTCTTACCCTGTGAATCAAAGCAAGACTCAGAGCTCAAACTCTATTTAAATCAAAGTCAAGCAAAGCAAGCCAAAGAGGGAGATGATCATTCTCTTCGTTAGGTATAGATCCGGACTGAAAGCTAGATGTTCACAACCGAGGAACCACACGCTAGTTACTAGTACCCCGACAGCTGCAACCGGGAAAGCCGAAACCAAGCCCTGTTCGAGTTCGTATTCAAGCTAAGTCTCTGAGGTAACTGTAGTAGCGATAGTAGTAAGAAGGCAATCTCTTCAGCTTTGTCCAATCATTCCGCTTCTAAGCCGTTAAGCCCTCTTTCATCAAGAACATGAAAAGCAGTAAAGAAGCCGGCTACTTAACAGTTGATTCGATAGCAGCATTCGATGCCTTTATATATATGTTATTTGCTTCTCCACTAGCCTTACGCTTTCAGGGGAGGGATTGGATGCTGGGTACTTCTTCACTAACGATGTCAAAGAGCAAGCAAGCCTTCTTGCCGCATCAGAGTCAATACTACTTTGCTTCACACCCTCTTGTCGATTTTAGTGGTACTTTGACCTTGGCTAGTTCACTTCACTATATCCTTCGACTGTTGCCAACTCGTGGGTTGAACCCGAGAACTTATGTTCTGAGTGAGATGTGGAAAACCTCTTGAGAGCATTAAGCGAGAACCTTTCTAGGCCTCTTACCTCCTTTACTACTTTCACTATCAAGCCAATTAGTAAGACAGGCTCCTTGTCCGGATCTATACACCAATATGCTAAAGGATGAACTCGGAAACACACTCTTTGTCGGAACGAGGAAGAACTGTTGACGTAAAACCCCTTCTTTTTCTCTTTATTATCTTTACTCTTAGTAGCCCCTTTTTACCTGAAGTAGCAGATTTGATCTTTCCGGCACTGTTCCTTATGTACTTTTAAACCGCATCAGATAACTGCATTTTGATACTCTCACTTTTCCCTTCGATGAGCTGATCATGAATTGCAAAAGTGATAGCTTATATAACAGCATTTTGATACTCTCACTTTTCCCTTCGATGAGCTGATCTTGAATTGAAAAAGTGATAGCTTATATAACTGCATTTTGATACTTTTTTTGAAGAGTTAGCTAAAGTTTTGTTCTGGAGAGAAGGCGACCGGAAGGCAGTTTAGTTTACTGTTAGAAAGCGAGAGTACTTTAGGGTGCCTTTCTAACAAGCTGACCGGAATAGCGGCCCTCGCTTCTAGTCCCACTTGTAGCCTGATCGGGACTTCTTTCTCTCTTGCTTGAATGCCAACCAACTTTTCTGACTCTGGTTAGTAGCTCTATACTTTCACCCGCTTGAAATACCTTATCTTGCTGTAAGTGAATTAAGGTACTTTACTTGTCTCGTTAGAGAAAGGCAGCGAAGTAGAAAGCGAAGCTGGAGCCTTAGCTGCCTTGTCAAAGGAAAGCGAAGGTTGAGCCAAGCTACTTGTTAACTCTGGGTCCCATCCGTCCTGCCAAGAACTCGAACCGCCAACTCCGTTCACTGCCTTCTCTCCAGAACTCCAGTTTGGCTTGATTACTGGAACTCAAAAGCCCTAGCTTCTCTTACCTTCTAGAACTGTAAGGGAATTTCGGTAGTGAGGAACTGTGCCTCATGTTCCCTGCCTAATCTGAAAGACTAGCTCAGGTCAGAACTCATAGCTCAAACTCAACAGCCTAGCTTCGCTACAGAACTATGATCTACGACCACCCTCTCTCATCCGAAGCCATCGTAACATAACATAATAAGAGATAGGCGCCTACCTTAAAGTCACCTATCGACACTCAAGCCTGTTCATCCTGCTTTCTTTCCCTAGCCGGAGCTTTGCCCATTTAGTTTAGTACGAACTTTGGTGAGAGGCAAGCAAAAATTGATTGTACAAAGGTGGGCACTCTATCTCACATATCGCGCATCTGTCTGAATGATGAACCGGTGGCATCTGACGACCGACCACATGCAACTCTTGCCTGCAATAGCTATAATAGAAAGGGGAGATACGGAACATTCATAGCCTCATCTTTCAAGCCTACCTACCAAGATGAAGATCTCATTTCGTTTGGAAACTTCCTTAGTTGAAATGGCTAACGTGTACCCCTGCTTGGACTGATTCTTGCTATTGGAAACAGAGACTCCCTCATTTTGAGCTTGAGCCATCCTTTCGTTTGATGGCATGCGCCTTCTTAGAATCAGGCTAGGAGTCATTCTCCAGTGATGGCTGCCTTCATTCAACAAAAGGCTTTCACTATAGAAAATGATCCAGTAGATGTTCCCTGAAATCAAGCAATTTCTAAAGCAATGGCGGCTAGGAATAGTTTTGCTGTCTAGTTTGTCCCTCCCTTCTACGTGCGATTTTCTTGCCGTCAGCCCGGCTTCATGCCAGAATCCGATAGTGGAACTGGAATTGCTCTATCCATTGGTACTCCTCCTTCAGATTGTCTGCTTTCAGCACCTATTTCATTGCCTTCCATCAGCCGGTTTCACCTTCTCAGGCTCCCCTTGATGATGGTCTTTCACCAGGAGTTTCAAATATGGAAAGGTTTCGAGGCATGAAGTAGGACATGAAATTCTGATAGCAAAAGACCTCTTTCTGCGCCCGCCTAATAAGCCCTGGAGAGTTAGCCCCAACCCTTTTTTTCTAGTTCCCTAGGTTTGTTTACCCTTATCTAATCTAATAGGGCCCAAACTCCTTGATACGCGGTCAAAGACAGAACCAAAGAAGGGATGGGATAGACGGGTACACTGGCGGGCTGTGATTGTTCCGGAAAGCAGGAGTCAAGATGTAGTAAGACCCTGATAATAGAACTCAGACTCTTTAGGGAGAATTCCCCGTTCGTTCTTGAAGAAGAGTCAGTTCCGAGTGCCAGGAGTGGGATCCCCTAGCAACAGTTCACCACTTTCCCAAAGAACCGGGTGAAGACAGCAGAAAGAGCTCACTTCTCTGAGAAAAGATGGTTTCAATCTGGAGTTGACTATAGTTTTTGAATATCCTACTACCCTTCCTGCCTTTTTCTGAAAGCCAGTGTCAGGAAACATAGGCAACCTGGTACTCTGATATCTCTGGTTTAGGTGAAAGGGGTGGTCCGTGAGCATACTTCAAAGCATCTATTGATGGTCGAAATTCATCATCTTCCAGGGGGTGATCTCCTTGTAGCATCTCTTCCAAGAGCAAAATCTTCTTTGTCTGAGAGAGCTGATTCGGCAACAGAAGAAGGGAATACGGGCTCAGAGCTAAGCAGAGAAGGAGGAACGGAGAAAGGCTGATAAAGGAGCGGGTATCGAGAATCAATAGGGGAACAGTTAGAAAAGGGAAGAAATCTGCCTAGACTGGAGGGTTCTGCCATCGAGTTCATCTCGGTTCTTGTTTGAGATTCTAGTAGCGACTGCTGTACTTTCCATTCCTATCCAATGAACGACTGACGGTTCTTTGATGCTGTCTTAGTAACAGAAAACTCGCTTTCCGGCTGCCTTACTTGCTTACCTGGGAATTGAACTGAAACTGAGAATCTTGCGCTTAGCTTGTAAGAAGATTATGCTTTGTCTACCAATTCCTTTAAGAGTTCTTACAGGAGAGCCTTAACTCCAGCTGAAAGATGAGACTCTTATTCTCCTCCCGCCAGACCAAAATGATAAAAGAGCTTTCTCACGTCCATCTATCAGTCTTATTTCCTCCAGCTCCCGCTTCAGCTATTGTAGCAGCTCCGGCCTTTGCCGGGTTTAGAAAGAGTAAAGTTACTAGTTATGCCAGTGAAAAAGCAATCGATCGTACGACCCCTTCATCTATCTATATTTTCTTTCGCAAGGAATGCCCAGTATACTACTTGAGCCGAGTGATCACAGGTCGGGGGACAAGGTACTCAGGAAGGGCACTGCCTCACATTAGTCTTTGTTACTCAGAAGTTGCGTCACTACTTCATGTCCTTCACAGTTCATATTCTGACAAGATGTGACCCAATCAAACACTTAATGTTATACTATACTATACTCATAGGGAGATCGGCTGTTCCTCACTCTAGCAGGCTATGACAAGAAATGTGTAACTCCTGAAAAGTAAAGCCTTAGTTGATTTGCCCTCACATAGCTCTGATAGCGAAAGTGAGATGTTCATCTGATCACTACTATCTTACCTGCACCCTTACCTCTAACTTCCCGCTTCAAGAACAACTGTTTCTACCCAGATTCTTCACGGAAGAGAATAAAGGATTAAGGACTAAGCTCTGTAAACAAAAAGAAGATGTTGTTTAAAGTTCCAAGAAAGGGCTATGGTTCACTCGCGGTCGAAGAAGAGGAGCGACGGAACTTACTAATTAACTGATTGAACGGGGTGAAAAGAAAGTCTTTTATTGGTAAACATTACTTTCTTGAACCAGTCTATGAGACCAATTCCCTCAGCCTTGAGCTCGGCAGTAGAATGAGTGGAAGAGTCTATAGAGATGCCGCAAGGCTTCATATAGGTGTGATCTAGGATTGCTAAGATTATGTGTTCAAATCCATGAGAAATGTCACTGTTTAAATAACGTACCATCCCTAGCCAATGCAGGCCAACTGGGAAGAAAAAGGAATCCAATTGAGGGGGAATCTAGCTATCCGAAACCGACTTTATTTTCTCTGTTTAAGGCCCTTCTCCCTCTTAGTCATGTGCTCGTGTGTTCTTGTTATCAAGGATTGGCATCACCAGGTTGGGTCTCTCTCTTTGGCCATCTCCTCATCTGAGGCTGCTGCTTATTCTTAATATCCCATCGAGCAAAATCAATGGGTGCATAGGAAAGCAATACCCCGGTTGCAAAGAGAGGTTGCTACTGAGCGCTGCCCTGGGAACAGGATTGGGAAAGGTTTTTTCAACCTGACTAAAAGCAGGTTGGAGAATGATTCTCGATCAGATCAGAGAAGTACCGTTGACGTTGACACATCGGTATAGCTGCCCCGGGATTTTGAATCAAATCGTTGGTTGTCTACTAAAGGCATTCTTGCAAAAGAGCAAGAAGCGGAACTAGACGTTGTCATGATTCCATTGTGAAAAAAAAATCTGCCTTTCTCCTTTGGCACAGGAAGAAGGGCACATTATGCGACACAAACTCGTTAAGTAAGAAGATGGGCCTCCCTAATACCAGCAACAAGAGCACGGAGGAGGACTTTCCGAACTCAATCAACTCAATGCAAAAAAACGTGCAATAAGCGTCTGGGTTAAGCGTTCGCGGGGATAACTAGCCCTAAGCCAGTTGAGTCAATTTTCTATGCCAATCTCATCTCAAGATTTGGTTCTAATAAACTAGAGAATCAAGGCGAAGACGCCCACCTTACGCGAGGTGTGCTCTATCAGCTAGCGGAGGAAAGGAAATTTGATCGCCATTAGTCTCCTTAGATAAAGTACTCGCTATGATAAGAAGATGATCCACTAGAGAGTGGCCCCAGGGACGGGTCAGAAGGTTATAGGATTTGAAAAGGGCAAGCAGGCGCAAGAACACAAACAGAAGATTCAACAGAGTATGCATTTTTCTGGAAGGTCAGTTGGGTGAGTTGGCTTTAGGAGTTTCATTCAGCAGGAACCGGGAAAGTAGCCATACCTTTAAAGGTAGCATAGATAGCTGTGGGAAAGCAAACAAATGCTTCACGCAAATAGTGTGAAAGAAGTTCTAAGCTCAATAAGCAGATAAGGCATCAGGTCTTGGGGAAGAAGAAGACCCTAGTAAACTGCTAAACCATATTCGTAATTGCTCGCCTATTATGAACTTGACTTGTGCTCTAAAGCTGTCTTTTTGAGGAAAACTTGAGATAACCTTTTCTTGAGATAACCTTTTATGGCGCAGCAGTTCTTCGCGCGCTCTGTCTGCTTAATGCCTTCTATTGAATCGATTGGCTTGAATCTCTTTAGAGGTCAACTAGAAAAGAAGGGAAGAGGGTCCTATGTGTGAAATCAAGAAAGAGGGCTATTTCTCTGACTCAGTATCAGTAGCATGAATTGATGCCTTTTTTTACCGGGAAAGAATGAATTCCATTATCGTAGACAAGAACGGGAAGATGGCAAAAGCAAAAGGAGAGAGGTAGCCTTTCCAGCCACCGGAGCAAGGATTTTTGTTATCCAGTTCTTCAGTAAGCCGAAGGGGAAAGAGAGATGAAAAGCAGCTTTATAGCCCAAAAAGCCATTATGGATAAAGCAGGCTATGGCCATGGAAGAAAGCCTTTCGAGCCCTATTCCATTCCAACCGTGAAGAGCGAGGAAGAGAAGTAGGCGTACAGTCAGTAACAGAAGCTTTAGCTTTCGATAGCAGGGCTAAACTAGAAGAGAGGATGCTTTCCGCCTGGTAAAAGGGAGTTCTCACCCCAGTGGAGTCAGCTTTCGTTCAGGAGTTATATTATTGATCTTATCGCGGAAAGTCACCTTGAGAACCAATCCATGAAGAAGCAATGTCTTTATTGATAAAGCTGGTTAGGGAGCCCCCCCGCTCCGTATAAGTAGAGCTTTTCCTCCATCTAATATAAATATAGGCCCTCAAAGAATTCATTCCAAGCCCTCTCGCCCTTCCAAAAGTGAGAATGGCAGAATCATGAATTAGAGAATTTCGATAAAGCCTAATTTCCTTCTCCGTGGGAAGAGTGCATAGAGAGAAATTCATATTGGCATCAACTAGAACAGGAATAGCATCAAGTAAAGAAGGGTTGCTGGTACCTTTAGAGAATCAATTCGAAAAGAAGTCCACAGCAGCAGTACCAATAACCTCCTGATCCTCAACTTCGGAATATTCGGAGCAAAGACCAGAATTACTTTCGTTGGACGGACCAGGCTTTAGGGAAGGGTGTAGAGGGGAAGTAGAAGTGGGGACAGGACAATAGGGAAATTTTTCGATTCTCCTTGGAAGTGAGGCTGTATAGATGTCAGGCGGTTTGGTTTCGCCTCTAAAAAGTCATTCGACTGAACTAAGGCGACCAGCCGCAACAAGGAAAGAGAGGCTCGTTCCATGTTAGCAGCTCGTCTTTTTTCTATTTTGACCAACCGGTCTAACGCGATGTTCAGGTCTTTGTGTGCGTGAGGCCTAGCTAAAAATGAGATATGATTCAGCAGGTGCCACACTGCCTTATGCATCAGCGGCATATTCGCTCTAGACGAGTCAAGATGTACCCCCGTGAAACCGTCTAAGTAGAACTTCCAAGAATTTGGAGATCAAACTATGCTTCGAGTGAATTAGGAGGAAAAAGTCCTGTGGCACCGTGAGAAGGTGGACGAAAGTAAACAAGCAAAGGCCAGAAGGGGCCGTTCCCCTGCTTGCTTACCGGACAAGAAGGATTAGACTTTATACCACTAATGGACTATAGCGAACAGAGAGAAATAAACCTAAGTCACTATTGTATTGCGAACCCCGCGCACTACCAGTGACTGGCTAAAAAACAGATAGAACACTCTTTCCTACTCCAGGCAAGTAGTACGGTACGGATACGGACTCTAACTCCAGCCTACTGCTCCGTACAGAGTAAGGATTCAGGGCTTTCAAACACTCTAATGGACGTTCAGCCTATTTATTACTTTTTTTTCAATGTGATCTAGGGCCATACATTTGTTCGATCAAGTAGTTGGTCAAGTCTTCCTTTCACTGGCACAGCAGGCTGTGGGATTTGGTAATTCTGGCCATTGACCCCCCTTGTACATTCAGTGGTGGTTTTTCCTGACTATTCCGGCCTGTCACTTGGCCATTCGAAGCATCTATTCCAGGATTTAGGGCTGCCCAATCACTGGGTTACTCTGGGTATTCGAAGGTAGACTCAAGTTATTCGTTTGAGGGGAACCCCTATTTTGTACTTGTGTTGGATATCCTAATGGGGCACCCTGCCCCCTTGTTCAAACAAAGGGTTCTCCCTAAGGCTTGGGAATTCATTAGCTAGAGGTACCTAGGGTCCTGTGGGGGTGCCCTAGTGCTAAGGGTCATTCTTTTCCTCTCCACAGATACCGAGATCTATCCTTAGATAGACGCACTAGAAAGTTGAACAGGAAAGTTGAGACTGGCTTGTTCATGAGGCGAATGAAGGTTTTCTAGTTTCAATCTATAAATACCGTTTAGCCCTCACTCGCCGGTGGGCTCACAACACTTGCTTTGTTGATTGAATCGATCGGGATGCCCTCGGGGGCATCCCTCCCTGTTGTTGTTGATTGAACAGTGGAGATTCTCATACTTGTTAGCTGACTTCTTGCTTCCTTCGTACATTAGCTGCACTAGACTGTTGAGCTATAGAGTTTAGACTGACTGACTCCATGGCACTAGTTAATAGCTATCATAGATCGTTCCGGCCAGTGATCATTTGGAAGATCACTGTCCTCCACTTGCCTAACTACAAGAGATTAGAAATCGTATCTCACCGTATTCGTTCGTCCTCACTCATGTAACTTGCCTAGCAGTTGTAAGAGCAGCAACAACAGCCTGGAAAAGTCTAGCAACACTTGCTTAGAGGTCTAGTAGCACTGACCGGAAGTCCTGTAGTCCAGTCATTCTCTTGAGATCTGAGTTCCAAAGGTAGGTGAAGTAGGATTTCTCAATACCAATGGGTGAAATAGCACCCTCCGATGAAAGAGTCCATCTCGCAAGCACTACGAAGGATGGCAGGGACAAGGAGGAGGATGAAGTGAAGATTTCATTGATTGCAGTGTTGCAAAAAGAGGTAGGGTGCAGACTCCAACAGACAAAGGCCGTTAAGGTGGCTGTGGCTAATGGAGATTTACTGGAAGTCAATGCTTGGTGCAAAGGGTTGTGTTGGACAGCACTGGGTTTAGAATTGACCACTGATTTCATGGTAATGCCTTTGGGAGAATATGGGGCGGTCTTGGGCATCCAATGGCTTGGGGCCAATCACATGGGATTTCCAACCCTATTGCTTGAGGAAATTCTCAAATTACTGAAGAAATTAGATAGCCAATCTGTGGTTTTGTCATACAATAAGATCCAATTTGTTTGGACTCGTTAGGTTTGGCCCATTACCTTGAGTGAGGCCGAACGTGTACACCTTTTGTTTGTTATGAAGATGTGATCTTATCCACCGATGGGTCTTGTTCTAAGCCCACTATCCTAATAGGGTCCCATCTTGTGTCGGGTTAAGGCTCCACCTCATGTTGGGTTAAGGGCTTAGTTGAACCCAATTTCTTCTTGTATTTTAGGGCTTTGCTTGGCATTGGGCTTTAGTTAAGCCTACATCTTTATTTTGATTTGGTCTGAAAGAAATAGACGCATTTTCATTCAGGCAACAAGCAAAACCCCATCGATATGTCTTTCTTTGATGGTTCATGTAGGCTTGGGTCTTTCATTCGGGCCCTCTTGGGGCACCCTGTGGGCCAATGCGTATAACTTGGGCTTTCTTAACGTGGCTCATTTGACGACTCAGTACATGGATGTCACGAGTCCATTGGCATAGAGGAATCTTTTCTACGTAAGCAGGTTGTACAAAGTTTGTTACAATGTTATTCGGGTATATTATGTGTGCTCCGCAAGGTAGCCAGAGCCAGCCAGGTTTTCATGAAAAAGGCATGATCGTCTTCAACTGCATAAAAGTGGGGTGGCCAGCTAGTCGGAATTAGACTTTCACTAAATAGGAATGAAAGTATTCAACCGCCGGAAAGTGGGGTGGCCAGCTAGTCGGAATTATACTTTCCATTCAATTCGTGACACATGGCGAGATTCCTCTACCACCACTCTGTATAAATAGAGGCTTGATTTGATAAGCTTTTGTGCTCTTACAAAAACAAAAAAACATAAGTAAGTTTTCTACCTGTTTCTATCGAAAAGCTATGGCCCTCTCCTTTCGACTTTTTGAAATTGACAATCAACTTTTTCTTATTGACCTTGAAATACAAGGGTTAGAATCTGCCCTTAAAACTACTCAATTGTATTTAGAAAAAACTACTCAACTTTTGTTAGATTATTGCCAGAGGGGTCTTTCTTTCGACCTTCTTCAAGAAAAAATTGAAAAAGACAGAAAAAAAATCCAGCAACTTGAAGAGGAACTCTCCGGCTTCCGGAAGGAACAGCGGAAACTACAGCAGGAGCAGCGGGAACTTACCGTGAGGATAATCTGCCAAGAAAACCGGCGACTCTGACTCTTTTAGTTTTTTATTTTAAAAAGTTAGGGTTTAAATTGAATAAGTGTCTGTAGACGCAAAGTAGTTTGTTTTAATGTATGGTGTTCTTTGTCTTTTGTTAGTGGGGATCTACTCCGATGCTTACTGGAGATAGACTCCTATGCTAAGTTAAGTGTCTTTGTTTGGTTTTATTTGTTATGTTGTGTTTAGTTGTTTGGCTGGTCTATGTGTGTGTAAGCTTCCTATTGGATGTACTCCCATGTAACAAAATGCTTGTAGTGCTGGAATGAAAAAAATCTGCTTTGTTCTAGTTCATTCTCTTTCCCTGTTTTGTGCAGAAAAATTGAGGATTTTCATTCTTTTTTAAATATCCTTTATTTTCTTCTTCACATACTTCACATATACAAGCTAAAACTACAGCCAACAGGGTGGAAGTTGTGTGTTTACGGTATAAATCCTCTAATAGCATAGCAGATAGCTTCCATGCCCTATTCTCTATTTTGGAAAAGGACCTCTTACGGCAGTTGACAGTGGAAACTTTCCAGCTAGCGATTGATCCAGTTACCGGTAAAGGACAGTTGACAGAAGAAAGAAGAGAGATGAGCTACTATCACTCAAGAACTAGAAGAAGGAAAGAAATCGATTCACTTCGCCAGCCTTGAACTCCTCTTTCTTGGATTGTTGTTTGCGACAGACCGATTGAGACAGATCTAGAGATAGAGCTGCAAGGGAACACTTACCAATACCTACTGCGGATCAGGCTGAAGCTATTGTTGCATCTCCAGCTTCTACTATTGTTGCACCTCCACTCTAGCCTTGATGCGCGAGGGGCTCTCGGAAAGAGGGGGCAAAGCAAACCCAAGAGGTGGTTGTTGATACTATACCAGGAAGAAGTCTCTCTCGTAGGGTATTTTTTTCTGTAGTAATCTTTCGGTGTTTATCGGGAGGGCGGAAAGAGCTATGATAGGAGTCGATGCCTTTCTGTCCCGAAAGCAAAAGGAGATCGCTTTCGATTAAGGATCAAGCCAAGGAGGATGCGGCATGTCCCGGGAGAGTGAGATGACTTACTAGGACAGAGCGAGCCAAAGGGAATCAATAGTAGAGTAGACAGGTCTTCCCCGCCAATAGATGTACCCATCGATACAATAGACCAATAGAAGAGACAGCCAAGCCAGTAGAGCCTATGCTAGATATAGGCCATTCCTCTCCCTCTTTCATTCCTCTTCCGTCATGAAAAACAGTCCAGTTGCAGCTATCTATCAATCGATACAATAGAAGGGCCAGTCAATACTAGACAGGAACGAGCAATCTACTCAATCGGCTGACTAACCTTCAAAAGACCTGCTTTTATGCCTTATTTACAGTACAGGGCTTCATCTTGCACTAGTGGAGATACCTTCTTGATCAATTCATTACTAAATGATGATTCTCGGGAGCGAGGCCAGTCGACTATACCGGAGAGGGAGATTTTTAGGGTCCTAACGAGCGGGAAAAGGGATAGCCCTTCATATCGTAGTCTCGCTCAAAAGCCTAAGCTAAAAGAGAGGGGCTTTGGAATCCATTCCGTATTCCGTACGCTAGGAAGTCGATCTTCACTGTAATTATAGCCTTCGCTTGAACCGAATCGATCAGACTCAGTCCCATCGCAGTATGGTGGATATTTCGGAGATAAGTCAAGTTCAGTAAGAAATTGGATAGATAGAGAGTACGGGCTGTTCTTTTGTTTTGTTTCGTGTTGTCCTCTTTAACTCGTTGACTCAGTCGGCCTTACTTAGGCCTTAGGTAGAGTCCTGGTAAGGTAGAGAGGGATAGGATCTCTAGTCCGGTAAGCTTGTAGTGGATGAACTTGCAATGGCTCTAGCTGATTGAGATAGGTTGCCTTATTCTGTATGTAGAGTCCCGGTTGCGGGCTCATTCCCATTCACAGGCACCTCAGCCAAAGCAGATATCCTTTCAGAGTGACCTAAACTACCATTCAATTTCACTCTCTTTAATACACTCCCTTTTGATGTTAACGAAGGAAGAAGCAAGTCAAGTGGCATCAAGAGCATCCATCACACAAGTCTTTCCCTCAGTATCAATGAGAACGAGCCCCAACTCCAGAGTCTGTAAACTCATCTCCTTCGTCCTTGCCTTCACTTGACTTCCTCGTGTAGTAACTTTCACTTGCTTCCTCTCACAGTCCATCGCTCTAGTGTCTACTAGAAAGAAGTAGTAGTCTTAATCGGTTGACTAGAAGCCTATCTCACGCCCCTTCCTCCTAGCTCTAGCTATCCAAGTCCCATATTCAGTTGAATCAGATCTAGCAGCGCTCACTACTGAGGCGAAAGAAAGGAGCAAGATACGGCCGCCGGAAATTCTCGCGCAGGAACAAGCGTAGGCCTGTAGCGCGCCCTTCAACCAGGAAGAAGTGCTTTTCTTGGCGAAGCGAGGAAGCACAGTTGCGCGCCTCTCCATAGCCCCTCTATACTCTAGAGGCTATTAGTACCAAGCTTCCAGCTTGCTGTGTAATTTCATAAAGAAAGGTGTGTGAACCTCAGCGAGTCCGGGTTTCATTTCAAACTAGCCTCCTGGACTGAACCTACCTTCTTAATAGGTTATAACTATCAAGAAAGTAGGAATGGCAGAGAAAGAGATGCACTTTCTTGAGTTACAGACAAGGAACTCCATTCTGTTGACTCTACCAGATAGAATAGAACCCGTATTTTTTCATAGTCTAGTCAAAAGAAGAGTTTGATCCTGGCTCAGAAGGAACGCTAGCTATATGCTTAACACATGCAAGTCGAACGTTGTTTTCGGGGAGCTGGGCAGAAGGAAAAGAGGCTCCTAGGGTTTACGAGAATCATATATAAGATCTCGTCTAAAGGCAGAGGTGAGCTTTCTCACTATACAATGTCAAAAAAGGACCAACGACGATGAAGGAGGAGTAGGAGCTAGCTTTAATTGAAGTAGGGGCGGAATCGAAGCGAAGAAATTCTGAGTTCATGCCACGACGATCTATATGGAAGGGAAGTTTTTTTTGATGCATTCCTGTTGAGAATGAAGAAGAAGAGAGATCTTCTTTTGAACAGGAAAATTGGGTCACATCTTCTTCTATTTTGCCGGAATTCGTTGATTGCTCCGTACGAATTTACAATGGAAAAACTCCTGTTCGTTGTAAGATCACTGAAGGAGGTCATCAATTTGGAGAGTTTGCTTCTACACGGAAACGAAGATCTTCGAGAACTAATATTGGACCGGGAATAAAAAAGGGAAAAAAGTAAAGTCTAAGCGCATATGGCACGAAAAGGAAATCCGATTTTGGGAAGACTTGATCTGAATCGTCTTCTATTACTCATCACTCTGTTTGTGCTTTTCTATCTTCTCTGTCTTTCGACAGGGGGAATCTCATTTTTTTTTGATGTTGTCGCGAAGGTAGCAGGCTTCATAGGGGTGAAGGCCCTCTCTAGCAAGATGGGCTGCTCCTCCGCTCTGGCCTTCGTGATTGGCTGTGCTTTTCGAGCACTCGTCACTGCGGGGATCGGAGGAGCCAATATGATGTCGGGTGGGGAAATAATCCCTTCCAATTCAGGTTCCGGGGGACCATCACACTCGAACTCCTGGACGGAAGATTCGTTCTCGATAGGAGTGTTGATGGAGCCATTTTCCGAAACGGAAATGGAGGGCACCTCCGTTCATTCTTCGGTGGCACGCGATGAAGCGGGCCCGTCCCACGAAGGACGAGTTGTCCAAAATGCGAGCTTGGAGTCGTCAATGCGAAATCGCATTGTACGACTCGAGCAGGACGATAGCCCTTTTCTACTAGATAAGGCAAAGGGAGCCTACTGGTCGGACATAAGACTCCAGCTGGAGCATGCCCCCTCTCAGAAGGAATATAACCGGGTGCTGGAGTTTGAAAACAGGGACCTCCTGCTCCGAGAACAAAAGCACGAGGCTTTACGCCTTTTTCAAGGAATCTTGGAGCAGAATCCTCCCTTGGCCGACCAGGCCCCATACAACCCACAGGAAGTCTTTAAAGACTTCTTGGAGGAGCGTGGCGACCGACTGGACCGGCTCTACCCGTTGGACGTAGACCAACGAGACACGTCGGAACTAGAGTTTTTAGCTCTGGTGAGGCAAGGGCTCAGAAGGGATGGGCCCGCCTATATCAGAGAACGCATTTTCTAGAAAGCGTACTGGCTCTGACTGCTATCTACGATGCGATCGGGGGGGAATAGCGCAAGGGCTTAAGTCATCGATTCAAATCCTATCTTTTTTTCGGTATGCCGCTCCGCGAGCAAGGAGCGAGAGAAAACAAAGTGGGCTGTGGTGATGTCAGAATTTGCACCTATTTGTATCTATTTAGTGATCAGTCCGCTAGTTTCTTTGATCCCACTCGGTGTTCCTTTTCCATTTGCTTCCAATAGTTCGACCTATCCAGAAAAATTGTCGGCCTACGAATGTGGTTTCGATCCTTTCGGTGATGCCAGAAGTCGTTTTGATATACGATTTTATCTTGTTTCTATTTTATTTATTATCCCTGATCCGGAAGTCACCTTTTCCTTTCCTTGGGCAGTACCTCCCAACAAGATTGATCCCTTTGGATCTTGGTCCATGATGGCCTTTTTATTGATTTTGACGATTGGATCTCTCTATGAATGGAAAAGGGGTGCTTCGGATCGGGAGTAACCACTAGTGATAGGGCTCAAATCCTTCGGGGGGAAGGACAAAAGTAAAGAGCGATGCCTACATTAAATCAATTGATTCGTCATGGTAGAGAAGAAAAACGGCGCACGGACCGTACTCGAGCTTCGGATCAATGTCCCCAGAAGCAAGGAGTACGCCCGCGTGTACCGACGAGAACACCGAAAAAACCTAATTCAGCTCCACGTAAGATAGCCAAAGTACGGTTGAGCAATCGACATGATATATTTGCTCACATTCCGGGCGAAGGTCATAATTCGCAGGAACATTCTATAGTCTTAATAAGAGGAGGTAGAGTGAAAGATTCGCCAGGTGTGAAATCCCATTGTATTCGAGGAGTCAAGGATTTGTTGGGAATTCCGGATCGAAGAAAAGGGAGATCAAAATATGGTGCAGAAAAACCAAAATCGATATGAATGGAAGATGCCTCTGTAACTCTTTTTTCTCCAATTTTCAGTACGAAGTTACTGGCTCTAAGAAGGCAATTGCACCTTAGCCCATGGACTGATACGGAGACTACTCTACAGGGGAAATCTCTTACTCGACTAGAGCGGATCCGAGACTTCACCCGTTCTTTGAAACTGTCGGGCACTACATTCTATAACGAGAATCACAAGGCCGGTCAACAAGGAAGAACCTGGCAGAGTGTCCTGAGATAACAGGGCATCAGTGACAACGCCAGTGACGAGAGTGGCGACATACGAGGATCTAACCTCGACCAACGAGAGCGTAGCTGCTCGACCTCAGACATAAGGATTCTCGGACCGGAACAATGGGATTCGCTCGACCGAAGGGAACGATGCGTAGCGCCATAGGGGGAACCTAGCGTAGCAGAGCCAGTCGCGACCAAGTAGATAGCTCTACGCCTCTGCCGAACGAACGAAGAGCTACCTAAGTACGGTTAAAGAAAGTGAAAATGATAGGTAAACAAAAGATAGAACAAATGCGACAGAAAGCGTCAGAGCTTCGAAAGCCTTAAATTGAGCTTGAAATTGAGTGTCCTTGAATTGAGCCTGTCGTATCCTTCCCAACCCAAGACGACAAGGCGGGTAACAGAACTACGGCAACTCCGGAACGCATCATGCGGTTTGTTTCAAGGCATGGGTTATGGTCTAGGAGAACTCATGCGACTATTGGCGTTGGGGAAGCCATGCGTTAGGTAAACCAACCGCACATTGCAAGCGAAGGGGTGAAAGCTACTCGACTGTAATGTAAGTGGAGGACCTACAACGAGTTGCGGTTGCTTCGCAAGCAATACTCGACGGTATAGCGCATGCGTCTCATCGTCTTGGGAGCACTCGTAGTTGTTTGAGTCGTTGCGTTAGGGCAATACAACTACGAGAACCAGTCGTCCTAACGCTACTGTCAAACCTACTGTAGTTGTCGTTATTACCACTCGTCGGGTAGTTGTTCCGTAACACCTCGTAGACTACTAGTCGTTCCATTGTTGCACCACCCCAATGTGTGTTGCGTAGTAACTGCCTAGCTGTCTGTTACGTTGTCAAACCCTTCCGAACAACCACCTCTGACGCAGAGACTACGAGTGACGGACAACTAAACGACAACGAGTGGTTGCTTTACGTCTTGTTCCGTCGCATGTCGTTCTTCCGTCTTTGGGAACACTAGTTGTCTTTGGTTTGGTAAGGCCGACTCGATGGTTGCGGAGCAAGGTTACCAAGGGGAACAACGAGTGGTTGCTTCGCAAGCCTATATTACGGTCTAGCGTTATCGTCGTTATGGCGCTTTGGAACACTGCTGATCGCCACCTCTTGCAAGCAACCGTCGGTCACAAATGGGAAAAATCATACGCTATCATAGGCGCTTCTAATTTCTTTGGAGATTCTAAATGCAGCATGCGCTGAAACCCGCCTAGCTACTTACTACTCTACTTAACTTAAAATAAAAAAATTAGAATTCAAATTGGGTCGAGAAAAAGAACCGCGCTAGTCGGAATTTGGGGAAAGATAGAGAGCTCTCTAGGCTCTCCTGATCAAATTGAGAGTTCGCTTTGCCAGTCCATGAATATGTCGCACCCAGCAGTTCGAGGAGTTGGCCAGATACGGATCGAAGCCCTGCCTCGAAAAAGTAAGGACTTTTAGGCAGATTCCAGTATCCGACCCATCTCTTTCTGCTGATTCCCCGGGTTGTCGGGAATCTCTGGTTCGATCAGGACCAGGAGTCCCATTCATTCGTTTATGGGAGCGCCTCTCTGTTCCCATTCTCCACCGGGTCATCAAGTGATTAGCCAGCTCAATCCATTTTTCCATCCGATGATCTTCGCCCTAGGACTGACTCTGTTCGACCTGCCTTGATTGCCTAGCTAATGCTACCGTCGCAAGCAACCTCTCAAAGAATAGGGAGTGAACGACCCTTCTATCTAGTATCTAGATCGGTGATTCCGTTCGGCCGAGCCAGCTATCGAAAGTATTGCAAGCAACCTCACCCTCACCTCGGAATGAGAGAGACATCAAGGACAGGAACGTAGGAAAGCTCCTTAACGGGAGATTCAGCCACGTAATCAATCCCCCAAACAGTCACTCGGGATGTCAGGATTGCAAGCAACCTACACTAAGCGAGCTAGAAGCTAAAGTGAATCTTTTTTGGCATCTTTTTCTTTGCTTTGACCGCGACTTTGTTTGGTCTTCCTCTTTCCTTCGGCCCATGTTTCAAAGCTAGCAAAAAGTTCGAGCCTTCGGGATCTCTCTTGAACGGCGGTCGGTCAGTCCTTTTCTTCTGTTGATGCTGAGACTGATGCTTTGACTGTCTCCCATCCCATATCATTATAATAAAGATCCACTACTTGTCTTGTCGACGCTAAACTCAGTACCTCGCTTCCTTCCTAGTACACCTACTAGACCCATACTCATTACGAATGTGTTCACCAGACATCTGACTTAGCAACCTTCTGCTTAGACCGGCAACGATAAGGAAGGAGATCTATGGATAATGGGATATAGAAGTCAGGTGCGACGGTCAGCTCAGTCAGAGCGGAAGCGGTCAGGCAAGGTTATCGTCAGACAATGTAGTGCAAGCGACGGGTAGCGCTTGCCGTATGAAGAAGGCGACTACAATGGGAGACGAAGGCGACGTGGGCTTGCCATATAGATGTAGCGCTTGCAAGGCAATTCAGACGACGTTAGCAAGATGTAGCGCTAGCTAGGTTACGCTAGCGCTTGCCATAAAGAAGCTAGCCAGAAAGCAGGTCAGGCAGGCGAGCGATAGTACAAGCAAGCTAACACGCGGGCGAGGTTGAAGGGGTCTTGCGCAACCTTCGGATTGTCGCAAGCGCAACCTTTGACCCCTTCGTCGACAACCTCTCATTTGTTCGACTACTCGCGGGGGCCTGCTGCGTTTAAAGAAGCTCCACCCGGGAAAAGAGTGGAAAGCAGCTTTGATAGATATGATAACGAAGAGGTTGCATTGAGATCTTCTATCCAAGGATCTCGATCTAGGCGAGAGGTTGCGCTTGCCATGCTGAACCAACTTTTTCCTTTCTTGACTGGTGGTGAACCCTCCTCTCTTCTTTCTGGGTCCGACCGTACCAGCTAACTCGCTTTCCTCCTAAAGGGTCAAAAGGGCCTACCTGTGCATTTAGCTGACTCTCTATGCCCCAAGAAGAGAATTGTCCAGTTATGGCGAGGAATAGGTCTCTATCCAGATGATAGATTGAAGAAGAAAGCGATGTGTGCCCTGCCTTTCCTCGAAAGGTGCTTGCAACGGGCTTTTATGAATTTCATTTGCGAAGTAGAGCCCAGCCCATTTAAGGTGGGGAGCCTAAAGAAGTGGGTAGGTTCCAATTTCCTCTAAACGAGAGTCACCCGAAGATGAGGGCGTTCGTTCATACTTCAGTTCAAAGCGCCAACAGGATTGGCTACGACAAACGTAAACCATTCTTACTTCCAAACAAAGTTTTAACGTTATCTAATCAAATCCCAAATCTACCCGAAGACTTTTTGGTGGAGTTTTTCATTGTCGGCCTGAAACTCATGTTGTACAGCCAAGTGGAAAAACACCGAAGCACATAAATTATCGTAAATAAAGAAAAAGGGTTTTCTAGCTATTCGTGGATGGGTTCGGAAGAATTGCATTTTTTTTTCTTTTGGTTTCATACGTACTGAGTTCTAACATTTGAATTTCTCAAAAAGTCTTTATTACATTGAGATGTCCGATACCATCCTAGAGTATACCCTCCAACTTCTTTCGGGGTTAGCGTTACCCACAGCTCTCCAAATCATAGCCAGCTGGCGAGTCGCCCGGCTACGCAATTTAACAATCCACAACTATACGGAGAAAGTGGATGAGTCAGTTGCAAATACCATAAAGGAGCAGCTGAGCGAAAGAGTCATAACGCCGCTCTTTCACGAGAATAATGTGGTCTTGCCGCCCGGAAAGAATGCCTATGACGTCATAGACGCTTGGTGCCGGGGGACAACGTGCACTTGCTTGCGGCGATGTATCACGATCTGTGTTGGCTAGGCGTTGAAAGTCAAACGTATCTACTATTACTAGAAACTCTCAATTTCTTGTGATGTGTGGATTCTTTCTTTTTTTTCTTTTCTGTTTTGTCGAGAGGAAGGATCCAAATGCCCAAAGAGTCCCATGCCTTTCTTGGTCGGACCAAGCCAACTGGCGATTTCCGACAAGTCTTTCCTAATTTTTAGAGCAAGAAGCGGAACTACAGGGATGAAATGAAAAGTGTTTCTTACGATTACGCCCAACAGCCCACTTGAGCAATTTTCCATTCTCCCATTGATTCCTATGAAGATAGGAAACTTGTATTTCTCATTCACAAATTCCTCTTTGTTTATGCTGCTAACTCTCAGTTTGGTCCTACTTCTGATTCATTTTGTTACTAAAAAAGGAGGAGGAAACTTAGTACCAAATGCTTGGCAATCTTGGTAGAGCTTATTTATGATTTCGTGCTGAACCTGGTAAACGAACAAA